>CAXFZR010000129.1:2500-15424 GCA_964007535.1 Brachyptera risi | reverse complement strand
ATATGTATATGTATATGTATATGTTATATGTATATATATATATATGTATATATATATATATATATATATATATATATATATATATATATATATATATTTATATATAAATATATATATATATATATATATATATATATATATATATATATATATATATATATGTGTGTATATATATGTGTGTATGTGTATATATATATATATATATATTTATATGTGTGTATGTGTGTATATATATATATATATATATATATATATATATATATATATATATATATATATATATATGTGTGTATATGTATATATTTCGCCATTCTCATTCTCATCGCATTCGCATTCTCTCGCCAGCAGTCGTAAGGGTAGGTTGTTCTACGTACTACTCCCCGCGTATTGCTGCTATCTGTGTTTTGCTATGTAGTGTTTTGCGTGTAAAGATGATCTGCCCAAGGACGGCGATTATATTAAATGTTCTGAGTGTATACATTCATTCCATTTCAATAGCTGCTCCGGTATTAAAAAAGCGTCTTATGTTAATAAGACTATTGAAAATAGGCTTGCTTGGAGGTGTTTAAAGTGTCGCGACGGAAAGAAATCAGGTCAGTCTACTCCTACATTAGAGACGTCAAAAACATTTGACTCAGCTGGTTTGACTCAAATATTGTCTGATCAGCGTGATAGTTTCAATACTCTCAGTGAAGATATCAAGAAATTCAAGTTGGACGTTTCTGCTGAAATCAAGGATCTCAAATCCACTGTTGCTGCTTTGAAGAAGGAGGGAGCCGATAAGGACCGTTGGATTGATGAACTTACACTTCACCTACAATCACTTGACCAATACGGGCGTAATAAGAATCTCGAGATAATAAACGTGGAAGAGAAAGAAGATGAGATAGTGGAAGATTTGATAATATCTTTAGCGGGCAAACTAGATATTCAATTAGAGAAGTCTGATATAGAAGCCGCGCATCGTTTGTACTCAAAAAAATAGCAACAAACCGAACCGTATCATTGTGCAATTCGCGAGCCGGAAGAAGAGGGACGAGTTTTACTTGAAGAAACGAACTGTTATTACGAGCAACCAAGTAACGCGAGGTCATACATCATCGGGTAGTTCACGTGTTTACATTAATGACAATTTGAATCCGTATTATAGAGAATTATTTTGGAGATCAAGAACTGAAGGTAAGGAGGCGGGATTCAAGTTTGTTTGGTTGAATCGAGGCAAAATACTAGCAAAGAAGGACGAGGGTGCATCGGCTGTTATCAAGATAAATTCCTTTGCTGACCTTCAGAAACTAACCATCTAGTGCTGCAAGTTTCCATGAACATCGGTGCGTGGTTGTTTACATTACTATCAGCTGAAAGTCAGATTGTATGCTTTGTTCAGATGACGTGAGCCATTTCCAAGATTTGCATTCCAGTTCGGTCATTGATGACATTGACACATGGTTCAATTCTTTCCGTGGTTTTTCAATTATTCATTTGAATATACGTTCATTAGAAACAAAATGGAACGAATTGAATATTATTTTAGAAAAGCAAATAGGAGTAGTCGATATTATTATATTATGTGAAATAAACGTCAAAAATGTGAGAGATTTTTATTCGATAGATGGCTACAATTCGTATGCATTAACACGAAAAGAAAAGAGTGGAGGTGGTATTATAATGTATATTAAATCAAATATTTCTTTCGAGAGAGGTAATACAACTGGTGATCAGTTCGAAGGTATAAATGGAGTGTTATCATATAATAATTTTAAATTGAATATGCTAGCAATATGTAGGCCCCCGTCAGGAAGTAAAATTCAGTTTGTTTATGAGGTAGAGAAAATATTACTAGATCTGCGTGGCAACGCTGTAATTGTTGGTGATATTAATATCAATCTTTTAGACGTGAATGACAATAATGTACAAATGTACGGAAATATTTTAGCCGTTAATGGTTTTTATAAATGCATAAATGGAATCACTAGAGAGGAATTTCGTGGAGATCAATATTGTGCATCATGTCTAGATCATATTTTTATTAGAAGTAATATTCATGAAATACATTCTTTTATTTATCCAACAGAATTATCAGATCACTATATTGTAGGAATTTGTTGCACTACTGACGATTTGAATGAGCCAGCTGAACAATGCATAGACATGATATGTTTGAATGAGGATAAATAAGCTAGTAAATTGAAATTAATTAATTGGAATCGCCTAATGAGCATTGATAATGCGTCTGATTTGTATAATAACATTGAGTCGAAATTTAAAGATTGTTATGACAGTTTTACGTTCACACGTAATAGCCTAAACATGAAGAAAAAGAGAGTTAACAAAGCATGGATAACGGAAGACTTAATGAATCTTATAAGAGATAGAGATAAATCATTTCGTAGATGGAAAGATTGGGCTACGTCTCAACTCGACCGATTCTCAACTCGACCGAAGCAGGTAAAATGGTATAACGGATGAGTTAAGATTCAGTCGAGTTGAGATTCGGTCGAGTTGAGATGCGGTCGAGTTGAGATTCGGTCGAGTTGAGATTCGGTCGAGTTGAGACGATCATACTCTGGGCTTGGCTAGCTGCTTATGAAATCAGTCGAGTTGAGATTCGGTCGAGTTGAGATTCGGTTGAGTTGAGAATCGGTCGAGTTGAGAATCGGTCGAGTTGAGACTGATACCAAAGGGGCTTTATTCAGGATAGGTCGAGTTGAGATTCGGTCGAGTTGAGATTCAGTCGAGTTGAGATTCGGATGAGTTGAGATTCGGTCGAGTTGAGAATCGGTTGAGTTGAGACAACTATTCAGGGGCCGACTCCATACATTTTGTTGGGCGTGTATCTATAGCCAACTCCTCCCACTCTATATTATATACACTCGCTTTTAATAACCATAGACCTGGTTGCGAAATAAGATGTTATAATGAAAACTAGGCTTCATTATGTGGTAGAAGAAGGGGCCCAGGCTGGCTGCTTGTAAAATAAGTCGAGTTGAGATTCGGTCGAGTTGAGATTCGGTCGAGTTGAGATTCGGTCGAGTTGAGACGATCATATCGTGGGCTTGACTAGTGGCTTGTAAAATCAGTGGAGATGAGAATCGGTCGAGTTGAGACGATCATACTGTGGCCCAGGCTGGCTGCTTGTGAAATCAGTCGAGATGAGAATCGGTCGAGTTGAGAATCGGTCGAGTTGAGACGATCATACTGTGGCCGAGGCTGGCTGCTTGTAAAATCAGTCGAGATGAGAATCGGTCGAGTTGAGAATCGGTCGAGTTGAGACGATCATACTGTGGCCGAGGCTGGCTGCTTGTGAAATCAGTCGAGATGAGAATCGGTCGAGTTGAGAATCGGTCGAGTTGAGACGATCAAACTGTGGCCGAGGCTGGCTGCTTGTAAAATCAGTCGAGATGAGAATCGGTCGAGTTGAGAATCGGACGAGTTGAGACGATCACCATTAAATTGCATGTTATATTGTGTGGAGTGTCTCATCTCGACCGATTCTCATCTCGATCGATTCTCATCTCGACCGAACATAAGGTTACATCCCACTTTAAAACTAACCAACCAATGGCATTGTCAACCCCCACCAGAGAGACAGGTAGTTGTATATTCACTGATCATAACAAATAGACCTACCCAATTAACTACTTGTATGAAATGGAACTCCAAGTTGAACAGGCATTATCACCCCCATCAATGTGACAGGTGGCCCCCACTACCGCTTCGTTAGAGTGAGAGGTCTGACCTCGTTAAGGGATCATAGCGAACGGATGTTCTACCTGCGCCGAAAGGAACAATAAAAATTAAATAACCGTTATAGAGATAAATTAGAATGTCTTCGCATAATTTTGGGCTATTATATTCTGTAGATACGCACTGGAAATGAAAATCTGAGCAGTTTACTTTTTTATTGTAAGAAATTCGCTTATATTTGGCCGAGATAATACAGCGATATATTTGTGAGTTATTTTCATTCCATCCTACCTGTCCACATTGATAGAAGCCCCTGATCAATGTTACTTATGATCTAACTGCGATTAAAAAACATCAAATACGTCATATTTTCTCGTTGGTGGTGTGCTGGATTTAATTGTGGAGAATGTATTTTTCTCTCTTGATTTTTAATTTCCGATCATTTTTCGATGAAATATTTATTATCAAACTACGACAATAAAATGTGAATTTTTCTTGTGGTTTTGATGTTTTCTATCAGCTAGAGCCGGTTGTTTCAACTGATAGCAAATTAATTCAGCCATAATAAGTGAACTTATTGGTCATCACCGTTGTTATTTCCATACTATACATGATGATGAACCAATTAATTATTGATTATCTGTCAGTGTACAACCGGCTCTTAGTAAGTGAAAAGATTTGAAATAAAAGACCACAGATTATTCACAAACACATGGCATACAAAAAATTGCTCAGATTTTCATTTCCAATGCATATCTACAGAGTATAATGATATAAATTCTTTGATGACGTTAATTGTCATTTAACTTTTGTTGTTCCTTTCGGTTGAGGTAATACATGCTTTCGCTATGATCCCTTCGACGAGGTTCAGACCTCCCACTCCAACTAAGCAATTCGTGGAGGTGCAGGGGAAAATATACAAGCTACCTGTCACTCTGATGGGGGTGATAATGCGTATTCAACTTGGAGTTCCCCTTTCATTTGGGTTCTGAATTGGGTAGGTCTATTTGTTATGGCCAGCGAAGGTACAACTACCTTCTCTTTGGTGGGGGTTTACAATGCGTTGGTTGGGCAGTTTCGAAGTGGGAAGAACCCCCTTTCATACAAGTAGTCGATTGGGTAGGTCTATTTGATATTGTCAGTGAATAGACAAGTACCCGTCTTTTTGGTGGGGGGTTACAATGCCGTTGGTTGGTCAGTTTCAGAGTGGGAGGTAACCCTATGTTCGGTCGAGATGAGAATCGGTCGAGTTGAGATTCGGTCGAGTTGAGACGATCATACTGTAGGCTTGGCTAGCTGCTTATGAAATCAGTCGAGTTGAGATTCGGCCGAGTTGAGAATCGGTCGAGTTGAGAATCGGTCGAGTTGAGAATCGGTCGAGTTGAGAATCGGTCGAGTTGAGACTAGTACCAAGAAGGCTTTATCAGGATAGGTCGAGTTGAGATTCGGTCGAGTTGAGATTCGGTCGAGTTGAGAATCGGTCGAATTAGGATTCGGTCGAGTTGAGACGATCATACTGTGTCCTAGGCTGAACGCTTGTGAAATCAGTCGAGTTGAGATTCGGTCGAGTTGAGATTCGGTCGAGTTAAGATTCGGTCGAGTTGAGATTCGGTCGAGTTGAGACATCGGATGAGTTGAGAATCGGACGAGTTGAGATTCGGTCGAGTTGAGACGAAATCGAGTTGAGATTCGGTCGAGTTGAGATTCGGTCGAGTTGAGAATCGGACGAGTTGAGACGCTCCCGAAAGATTGTAGTAATTCTCTCAAGAATGATCTACGTAATCAGTATAAGACACGAGAAATATAACAAATTGGCAAATAACAAAAGAAAAAAATGAATATTTTAAAGACAGAATAAATGCTTCGAGAAACAGTTTGAAAGATACATGGAAAACTATAAATGAAATAATCGGAACAAAGAAAAAACTCTCTGTAGATGAAACTATAAGTAAACATCTAGGTAAAAAGCATAGTAATGACGTTATCGTAAATAGTTTTGCAAATTCTTTTATCGATGAAATTACTAATTTAAATCATGACTGGAATATTGTCACTGTGCCTGCATCAGATAGATCTCCGGCCTTGCAATCTATGTTTATTCCATCTGTACAGCATGATACTGTCAAAAATATAATCAATTCTATGGATGAAAACAAACAGCCGGGCATCGACGGCATAAGAGTTAAAGACTTGCAATTAGTTTCCACGCATATAAGTCCTGTTATATCCAAACTCATCAATTTAAGTATTAAAGAAGGAGTGGTGCCAGATAAGTTAAGAATATCTATTGTAAGACATGTGTATAAAAAAGGAGATCACTCTCAATATTCAAACTATAGACCAATTGCTCTTCTACCGACAATTGAAAAGATAATGGAACGATGGATCGCAATAAACTTGACGAATTATTTAAATGATAGTCATATAATTAATCCACTTTAATTTGGCTTTCAAAAGGGAAAAATTACTTCTGATTTATTATCCTTATTTTCAGACTTTGTTAATTCTAGACTAAATTTTAATTTACATGTTCTGGCTCTCTTCGTAGACTTCTCTAAAGCATTTGACACTCTAAATCACCAAAAACTAGTTTCTATATTAGAATTCATAGGGATCCGTGGTAATCTGCTTTGTTGGTTTCAAAATTATTTAGTCAATCGTCATATCGTGGTGAAAGTCGGCAACAACCTCAGCACTTCTAAAAACGTTATTTCTGGTGTACCCCAAGGCTCAATTTTAGGGCCAATTTTGTATTTATTGTATACCAATTATTTATCAGATCACGTAAAAAATTGTCAGATGTACTTGTATGCGGACGACGCCCTTATTATGAGTACAAATAGAGACATAACAACTGCTGTGCATAACCTACAAATTGATTTCACTAATATTTTAAAAATAACACACGATTTAGATTTGGTTATTAATTCATCAGAAATAAAAATTATCCACTTTTGCACTGCCTTGAATAAAGATAGAAATACACCCTTTCAAATTTTATATCACACTTATGATTGCTTGCACATTACAAGTTGTGGTAATCCTTGTTTAGGTTGCAATTCTAATATTGAAATTGTACACGAGTATGTTTATCTTGGCCTTAAAATTGATAGATCATTTTCATGGCGACCACACATTGATAATATTTGTAGCCGGTTAAGGTCCTGTGCATACAAAATTCACATGCTTAAATATATAATTCCTTTCACTTTTCTCAGAACTGTGTATTTTGCTCTAGTTGAGTCAATAATTAATTATGGAATCTTAGCCTGGGGTAACGCATCAGATTCACATTTGAAATTGATAGAATTCGTTCAAACTAGAATTGTTGAAAGTATTGTACCTCCTCATAAATTAGGATCTCTCCATCAAGACACAGTTGGAATTTTTCAGTGTTTAAATGTTTTACCAGTTATTTACTTGTTCAAGTAGAGATTCATTCTTAAATATTATTTTTCTGACTTATATAAAACACCAGTTGACACTCCATTTAATACCAGGCTCCAAAAACTTGAATTATTCCGATTACCTCTTTTCAATAACAGAAATGGTAAAAGAAGATTGGAATATGCAATACCTTCAATATTCAATGACATACCTGTTGAGTTAAGAAAAATGAATAGATATGCTCAAATTGAAAAAGAAATTGAAGCTTTCATCATAAATTCAGTTAGTTTCACATAATTTAGTGTCTACGTTAATTACTTATGGTACCGTATATTTTTTGTCATTAATTTTAATTTTTTGTTAGGGTTAATCACAGCATATGTAGATACAATATGGAAATTCTATGATTAGTTTCCAATTGGTTGCCTTATTTTCATTTTCATGCTCATTATCATTTAACCTATCGAAGTGAATTATGTTTTAATATGAGTTTATTAAATATTAGCATAGTAAATCACAGTGTATTTTAGTGTTTTGTTTTTCATCGTTTAAACCACAGATAAGCCATTTATGGCTTAGTGGACGAGAGTTCAAACTGTATTACTTTATTGTATAATTTAATTTGTGACAACAAAAAATATATATATATATATATATATATATATATATATATATATATATATATATATATATATATATATATATAGATAGAGATATATATATATATATATATATATATATATATATATAAATATATATATATATATATAGATATATAGATATATATATATATATATATATATATATATATATATATATATATATATATATATATATATATATATATATATATATATATATATATATGTAGATATTCGTTTTTCTCATCTAAACTTATTGTTGTGCCACTCTCTCTCCTTTATCCGTTGGAAGTCAGATTAAATCTACTACAAGTTTTTTCGTCATAATTACTTTGGAAAAACGATAAAAATGCTTTTGTACAAATGTCCTTCGTAGAAAAACATGCCATTAGTGTAAAAAGAAACATAAACTAAGTTAATCAATATTGTGTGTGTTTCAATAATGTTGAAATAATCGGTTGGGACGATAGATTATTATATTCCAAAGCGGCGAGGTGGTGGAAGCGAAGTTAATTCCAGACGACTCTGACACAGAAGGTGGGAATTTCCTCAACAACTTCACAAGAGTGGTGTGAACAAATTAACAATTACAAGAGAAGTTCACAAGAAATAACAATTAATTCAATGTGTATACGTTATATTAATTTTACTCCATAAATGGTATCTTCAATGAAATTAAGAGTTGTTTTGTATATAGAGTATATCATAGTGAACACATATTGTTCAATGGATGATGTTTTTGTTGATGATTGTACACTTGCGATCACATAAATTGGTTAAATCCAACATTTTAACTCAAATAAAATCTCCGCACAGTTACCCGCCTTTTCTGAATAGACTATGTGTAGAGTTCGTATATATATAATATTGTCTGCTGGTTTTAGTGCGTTTAACATATCATTATGCATTTCGATGCAGCTTGATTGACCACTCCACATGCCGCAACCGTATTCTAAAAAAAAACTGATAATCCTCTCTCCTTTCTCTATGCATCATGCAATTATTGCAATTAATTGGTGGAATTTTTCCATTCGCTGGTGCGCCGTTAAACAATATGCAGAATAATATAGCATCAGTATGTGTTAACTATGTCTAGCATGATTATCATTAGTATGCAATCACTCGGCTATAATTTAATTGAGTGCTATGTACATATATGAATATGAATTGGGAACAAGATGAATCAATAGAAGCAATTGCATTCAATTGATATTGACATTATTCGAATCTTTTCGATTGTCATCCTATAACAATTGATTAATGGTTGATATGTTAGGTAAGGTTGTGTCACCTGCATTGTGGTGTTCTTTTTTTCAAATCATCTCGTATTGTTCGTGAAAGTTCGACGAATTATTTTATAACCTAATGAACTATAAATTACAATGAAAAAAAAACAGAAGCTCGAAAGGAAGATGCCTTTCTACCCACTTTTTACACCTTTTTCACTCATAGAAGACATACTAAGTATTTTATTAGACGATTCATATGCTAATGCATCGTATTACTTGTGTAGACGACAAGCATAAATTACGAACTCAATTCTCTGTATAATAACGTGTACGTTTACAATAGCATCTAGTTTTAACAACCATCAATAATTTTCCGAGGAAAAAATTAAGTGGTCCTATCAAAAAGCAATAAAATAAATTCGAAATATTGATGTTATAATTAATATTGATGCTTGTATGCCTGCGGCGAGCCACTTCTAAACGAGAAACAAGTGAAAAGCGAACTATCGTATCACCACTCCCAACTCTACAACGAGATGACCGTGCGTGAATTTAGATTTGAAAGTAATTTAAATGTACTAATGATTTGAAGGCTAGGCGTGATGGTAATTTTAAAAGGGTACCTAGAGCTGCTGTGTACTCCGGTTTTGATTTGCCGACTGAGAATGGGTAGTGACACGGAATACCAATAAAAAGAAACGGAAAGAATGAAGAAGAGTTTGGCAGGACGTTGGGCAGGGGGATATATGGAAAGGGGTGAGACAAAGAAATAAAAAAGAATGGAAAAGACGGTCGGATATTTGCGACAATTTGCTTTGTAGGGGTTGCTGGAGGGACGGGTGGCGGTAAGGGAATGGGGGAGGAAATGAGACGAATAAAAAACATTCGAGATGAATAATGTGCAACTTCTGGCGATTTGTTAGTTGTTCAGATGGGTGATTAGATGTAATTACTCAAACCCGGGACCTCCACGGAGAATGACTTCTCGAGACCAGTAGCGGCTACTTAACGTCGTTGCGTTGAGGCCTGACAGAAGGAAATAATATGAGACGTTGTGAGGAATGTTCAGTGTTCGCCATGATATATGATAATGATATCAGTCTGATGCGGACTAGCCTGTAACGACCACATTTCAGATTCTCTTCTATTTTTACTATAATAATACAATATTTTTTAAAGTTATTAGTGATTGCAATGGTATCATTAGTGCACAGTGGTAAGACATCCTGAGCAGCCAAGATTCGAATTAGGGGAAACGCCGAATGTGGGGTGTAGAGAGAATTTTAATTATACTGTAAAGCTCAATCACTACATTTCTTTGTCACTGTCGTGAAATGGACAGCATCAGGTTTATTACCGAACGATGCAATGCCCTCATATTTCACCTGTTGGTATGAAGCATTATACAAATTACAAATCTCAACAAATTTGGTGTGTATCTTTCTTCATAAAATGATCCTCATTAACATGCATTGGTTAGGATACGCCTTTTAGGCCTACGCCAAATACCCATTTGCTTCATGATTCATAAATCTCAACTTGGTTCGACTGGCATACAACTCTGGTCGTCATGCAGCCTGTATACAGCGGCCATCACTGGTCATCATACTCTTTTTGGAATTTCGTCTCACTCACAGTGGCGTAGCTACCGCACTTGCAGCCGGGAAAACCACCCCGGGACCCACGGCCTCAGGAGGGCCCTTGCTACATCATCTAAATTAAGTATGAAGGATCTCGAGTAACAAATATTAATTCACATTCTATATTCATATAATATTTCAGAAAACACTTTTTAAAGTTTGTTCGGAATTATTTACAAATGGATATTATGATATTCATTTCACGATTTTTGGAAACGACAATTGTAGTATATGAATGGGGGGAGCTACATGCTGCAATATACATGATTGTAAAGTACAAAGCTAAGGTATAACCATACGAAATTGGGCTATGATAACTGCAGAAAACCTATTCAACATAGTACCATACTGACTTTTGCTTTTGAAAAGCGTAAAAAGTGATATTTTTTGGGGGGGAGGCCAGTTCTCTTCCCCGGGGCCATCGATTCCTAGACCCTAGTCAACGCCACTGCGTGCTTATATGCATGTGTATCACTGGGCAAACGCAAGATATAAGTTGTAAGATGAGCGAGATATTTATATGTAGTAGGCCTATAATCGAAAACTACACACCTTTACTCGTATGTGAAATCTACTTGACTTAGCAACTATCGAGTTTAGAAAGCCGTGAATCTCGGCATCATGGTTCTGATATTATTTCTATATATTTGATGATTGAAAAACATTCGTTCAATTATTTTTTTTAAAATAACTGACCTAATTTGGATGAAGTGACATAATGTGTATTTTTTAGGTGTTCACATTCAGAGAGATTTTTTTTAGGCATTTAATATTTCAAATTTTTATATTCTAAGCTTTTCTTTAACTTTGTGATGGTGTTTCTCAAAATGGTCCAACCGATTTGATTCTAAACTATATATAGTTTTGGTTACAGTTCTGAGTTTGATAAATCCGCGTGTCCAAGATGCTTCATGTTTATTAATCAAACCGTGCGACCTGTGCAGTGCTTACAAATGAACAAACAAACAAACACACACACACATAGTCTTCGCTATCGTTCTTCAGATGATTGAAAATGTCAAAATTGATAATATATGTCACATAGTATACACAGTATAGTGACCTCTGGATTGTGAAATCGGGGACTAAAAAATGATCCTGTATCGGAGGATGATCAAATTAGGGCATTTATATTTTATCTAAGGGTATGTGCAACCATTTGGGAGGAGCTATTTCGTTCAGTGGACTCGATCACCGATTTATACACAATAATACTGAAAATATGACTATACCAATTGTGCTAAATTACTAACAAGAGATTAGCTCTAACCAGCAGTTGAGTGTTGTTATCAGCTATCACCATATGATTACCCATGCAAGTTGTTTTCACTAACACTCATAATAAAGATGACTGGACTTGATGATACGGGCCTAACATGATTATGAGTCGTTCAACAATGCAATTGAAACTTGATATGATCATGATTATTATTGTTTGCTTAATGACCCCACCGACAGCTATAGGTTATACAGGGGTAAACTTGCTATGCATCAGTTGGATACGAATGAAATTAAAAATTTCAACATATCCATTGCCATTGATGTGCTATCAAACGGTTCATCTCATTGCATAGATATCTACCGGAGAAAATATTAATTACGGTTCGTAATCGGAAGTCAATGTGGTTGGGTATTTTTTGTGATTATTTTGCAATATCTTTTATGTATTATTATACCGGCCTGAACCAATGATTAGCCATGGTTTCCTCCTCTCACCGTCGCGGAAACAATAGTCAACTCAATAACTGGTCGTCTAATCTCCACTACGGCACAACAGAAGGTTGCAATTTTGTCATAATAGAGCCGACATGTCGAGGGCAGTGTGGTCGAACAGGCCTGCATAGTGTAGCTGTGTGGTTCAGATAGCTCCTGTATATGTAGGTATTTGACGAGCACGTATCTCCTCTCTCTCTCTCTCTCTCTCTCTCTCTCTCTCTCTCTCTCTCTCTCTCTCTCATCTATCTCTCTCGTTCTCTCTCTTTCTGTCTGCTACATTACAAGTTATACTTACCGCGAATAATTGCGCTATGGATATCAAGTCAGTTAGGCAATTTTGTCATTGTATTTCAACTAAGTATTGTATGCTAATTATTGGTAACTACATAATTATTGGAAAATGAAAACTATCTCATTTTAATGGATGACAAAACAATTGTTGTGCGAATTCTCCTTTTCCGCCCTCATTATTGTTGTATACCATTTCTTCATGAAATAATATAATAAAATAATTACTGTTTGTACTCGTGAATGTTTATCTTTTACTTTTGGTTTTAGTGAAATCTTTCACAAATCTAATCATAAAACATAAATAAAACATTAGAAGCTGGTGTAAGTTATAACAGA
>CAXFZR010000128.1:0-18368 GCA_964007535.1 Brachyptera risi | reverse complement strand
TATATATATATATATATATATATATATATATATATATATATATATATATATATATATATATATTTATATATATGGATATATATATATATATATATATATATATATATATATATATATATATATATATATATATATATATATATATATATTTATATATATATAAATATATATATATATACATATATATATATATATATATATATAGACATATATATATATATATATATATATATATATATATATATATATATATATATATATATATATATATATATATATATATATATATATATATATATATATATATATATATATATATATATATATATATATATATATATATATATATATATATATATATATATATATATATATATATATATATATATATATATATATATATATATATATATATATATTTATATATATATAAATATATATATATATACATATATATATATATATATATATATATATATATATATATATATATATATATATATATATATATATATATATATATATATATATATATATATATATATATATATATATATATATATATATATATATATATATATTTATATATATATATATATATATATATATATATATATATATATATATATATATATATATATATATATATATATATATATACATATATGTATATATATATAAATGTATATATATATAAATATATATATATATATATATATATATATATATATATATATATATATATATATATATATATATAAATATATATACATATAAATATATATATATATATATATATATATAGATGTATATATATATATATATATATATATATATATATATATATATATATATATATATATATATATATATATATATATATATATATATATATATATATATATATATATACATATGAATATATATATATATATATATATATATTTATATATAAATAAATATATATATATATATATATATATATATATATATATATATATATATATATATATATATATATATATATATATATATATATATATATATATATATATATATATGAACAAGAAGAAGTAGTAATCAACTAATTTCGACTTCCCAGTGCTTTCTCTTAGTCAATCTAATCCATGCTCAAGTATAATGGACCCTTATCCAACTCATCGGCATCCTACTCGAATAAACAGGTTTCGATTTCACCGCCTTCTGTATTATTACAACGACTTCGCGCACGTCATGTATACAACCACAGCCTCCCATGTAGCTCTTTCAAAATCCTAACGAAGCCAAACAAGTGATCCTATAATTACTTGCCATATCAAGAACCATTATCCAAGTGGATTTCATTTTCATTTTTATAGGGTTTCCTTTCATCCGTCCCTCATATACATATTATCTCAATTGGCAAACATATCATACTCCAGTTTAAAGTGCATGCACCCCGATTTACCGCACGACCGTCAAATACTGCATATACTAAAACTGATACCCCCGTGAAGTTGGCCCCGCACATGAGCCGTATTAGATTTGAGTGAATGGCAATCGTCAGTGCTTCATTAGTGCAGGTTAGTGCCGCAAATTTTATCGTTAGTGCTATTTCAGTGCTGGCAATATCACACCGAATCTATGTGCGGGGCCAACTTCACGCTGGCCCGGCACATGAACGGAAACCATTGATTTATGATACGATCATCTTGATTGACGTTGGTGCTCGTTAGTGCCGTAAATTTTTTCGTTAGTGCTGTACTGGTTTAGTGCAGAAACGAAATAAGCCATGTGCGGGGCAGCCCCACACATGAACAATTATGGCGTTTTCATAACGTATGAACTTTAGTGTTCGTTAGTGCTGGTTAGTGCCACAAAAATTTTCGTTAGTGCTAGCATGGTTTGATCACAATTGAATATACAGTATCGAGATATAATTTAGCGACGGTGCTATCTATGTGCGGGGCCAACTTCAAGCTGGCCCCGCACATGAACGTAAACTGTATATTTCTGATACGATCATCTCGATTGACGTTAGTGCTCGTTAGTGCCGTAAATTTTTCCGTTAGTGCTGTACTGGTTTAGTGCAGAAAGGATATAAGCCATGTGCGGGGCAGCCCCGCACATAAGCATATATGGCGTTTTCATAACGTGTAAAATTCAATGATCGTTAGTGCTGGTTGGTGTCATGAAAATTTTTGTCAGTGCTAGCATGGTTTGGTCACAATTATATATACAGTATCGAGATATAATTCAGCGACGTTGCTATATATGTGAGGGGCCTACTTCACGCTGGCCCCGCACATGGACGGAAACCATTGATTTATAATACGATTATCTTGATCGACGTTAGTGCTCGTTAGTGCCGTGAATGTTTTCGTTAGTGCTGTACGGGTTTGGTGCAGAAACGACATGAGCCATAGGCGGAGCAGCCCCGAACATGAGCGATTATGGCGTTTTCGAAACGTATGAACTTTAGTGTTCGTTAGTGTTGGTTAGTGCCACAAAAATTTTCGTTGGTGCTAGCTTGGTTTGGTCACAATTGAATGTACAGTATCTAGATATAATTTAGCGACGGTGCTATCTATGTGCGGGGCCAGCTTCACGCTGGCCCCGCACTTGAACGAAAACTGTATATTTCTGATACGATCATCTAGATTGACGTTAGT
Organism: Brachyptera risi; assembly: GCA_964007535.1. NCBI lineage: Eukaryota > Metazoa > Arthropoda > Insecta > Plecoptera > Taeniopterygidae > Brachyptera > Brachyptera risi. The sequence continues at coordinate 15,717 of CAXFZR010000128.1, read as the reverse complement.
ACTCGTTAGTGCCGTGAATGTTTTCGTTGGTGCTGTATTGGTTTAGTGCAGAAACGACATAAGCCATGTGCGGGGCAGCCCCGCACATTAGCAATTATGGCCTTTTCATAACGTATGAACTTTAGTGTTTGTTAGTGCTGATTAGTGCGACAAAAAGTTTCGAAAGTGCTGGCATGGTTTGGTCACAATTAAATACACAGTTTCGAGATATAATTTAGCGACGGTGCTATCTATGTGCGGGGCCAACTTCACGCTGACCCCGGACATGAATAGGAAGTGTATATTTTTTATATGATCATCTTGATTGACGTTGGTGCTCGTTAGTGCCGTACATTTTTTCGTTAGTGCTGTACTGGTTTAGTGCAGAAACGACATAAGCCATGTGCGGGGCAGCCCCGGAAATGATTAATTTTGGCGTTTTCATGAGGTATGAACTTAAATGTTCGTTAGTGCTGGTTAGTGCAACAAAACTTTTTTTCAGTGCTACCATGGTTCGGTCACAATTAAATATACAGTATCGAGATATAATTCAGCGAAGGTGCTATCTATGTGATGGGCCTACTTCACGCTGGCCCCGCACATGGACGGAAACCATTGATTTATGATACGATCATCTAGATTGACGTTAATGCTCGTTAGTGCCGTACATTTTTCCGTTAGTGCTGTACTGGTTTGGTGCAGAAACGACATGAGCCATGTGCGGAGCAGCCCCGAACACATGAGCATATATGACATTTTCATAACGTATAAACTTGTGTGTTCGTTAGTGCTGGTAAGTGCCACACACATTTTCGTTAATGCTAGCGTGGTTTGGTCACAGTAGTATATACAGTATCGAGATATAATTTAGCGACGATGATATCTATGTGCGGGGCCAACTCCACGCTGGCCCCGCACATGAACGGAAAGTGTATATTTCTGATACGACCATCTCGATTGACGTTAGTGCCCGTTAGTGCCGTAAGTCTTTTTGTTAGTTATGTACTGGTTTAGTGCAGACACGACATAAGCCATGTGTGGGGCAGCCCCGCACATGAGCAATTATGGCGTTTTCATAACGTATGAACTTGAGTGATCGTTGGTGCTGATCGTTGGTTAGTGTCATAATTATTTCCGTTAGTGCTAGCAAGGTTTGGTCGCAATTGAATATAAAGTATCGAGATATAATTCAGCGACGGTGCTATCTATGTGCGGGGTCAACTCCACGCTGGCCCCGCACATGGTCGGAAAACATTGATTCAAGGTACGAACATCTTGAGTGACGTTAGTGCTCGTTATTGCCTTAAGTTTTTTCGTTAGTGCTGTACTGGTTTAGTGCAGAAACGACATAAGCCATGTGCGGGGCAGCCCCACACATGAGCCTATATGGCGTTTTCATAACGTATGAATCCTAGTGTTCGTTAGTGCTGGTGAATGCCACAATTGTTTTCGGCAATGCTAGCAAGGTTTGGTCACAATTGATTATAAAGTATCGAGATATAATTCAGCGACGGTGCTATCTATGTGTGGGGCCAACTTCACGCTGGCCCCGCAGATGAATGGGAACCATTGATATATGGTACGATCATCCTGGTTGACGTTAGTGCTCGTTAGTGCCGTGAACTTTTTTGTTGGTGCTGTACTGGTTTAGAGCAGAAACGACATAAGCCATTTGCGGGGCAGCCCCGGAAATGATTAATTATTGCGTTTTCATAAGGTATAAACTCAAATGTTCGTTGGTGCTGGTTATTGCCACAAATTTTTTTTTTCAGAGCCAGCATGGTTTGGTCACGATTAAATATACAGTATCGAGATATAATTCAGCGACGGTGCTATGTACTTGAGGGGCCTACTTCACGCTGGCCCCGCACATGGACAAAAACCATTGATTCATGGTACGATCATCTTGATTGACGTCAGTGCTCGTTAGTGCCCTAAATTTTTTCGTTAGTGCTGTACTGCTTTGGTGCAGAAATGGAATAAGCCATGTGCGGGGCAGCCCCGCAAAAGAGCTTATATGGCGTTCTCATAACGTATACACTTTAGTGTTCGTTAGTGCTGGTTAGTGCCACAATTGTTTTCGTTAGTGCTAGCAAGGTTTGGTCACAATTGAATATAAAGTTTCGAGATATAATTCAGTGACGGTGCTATCTATGTGCGGGGCCAACTTCACGCTGGCCCCGCACATGGTCGGAGAACATTGATTTAGAGTATGAACACCTTGAGTGACGTTAGTGCTAGTTAGTGCCGTGAATTTTTTTGTTGGTGCTGTACTGGTTAAGAGCAGAAACGACATAAGTCATGTGCAGGGCAGCCCCGCACATGAGTAATTATGGCGTTTTCATAACGTATAAGCTTGAGTGTTCGTTAGTGTTGTTCAGTGCCACAATTGTTTTCGTTAGTGCTAGCAAGGTCTGGTCACAATTGAATATAAAGTATCGAGATATAATTCAGCGACGGTGCTATCTATGTGCGGGGCCAACTTCACACTGGCCCCGCATTTGGTCGTAGAGCATTGATTTAGGGTACGAACATCTTGAGTGACGTTAGTGCTCGTTAGTGCCGTGAATTTTTTCGTTGGTGCTGTACCGGTTCAGAGCAGAAACGACATAAGCCATGTGCGGGGCAGCCCCGCACATGAGCAATTATGGCGTTTTCAGAACGTATAAACTTGAGTGATCGTTGGTGCTGGTTGGTGCCACAATCATTCTCGTTAGTTCTGGCATGGTTTGGTCACAATTCATTAGATAGAATCGCGTAATAATTAAGTGACGATGCTATCCATGTGGTGGTCCAACTTCACGCTGGCCCCGCACATGATCTGAAATTGAAAATTTTTGTTTCCATTATCTTGAAATGTTAGTGACGTTATTGTCGTTCATTTTTTCTCTCCCATCTCGGAGCATGAACGGTTCAAGTCATGTGCATTGCATTTCCGCACATGAGGGAGTAAAGAGCGTTCCAAAATTGCGTATTAACTCGCGCGTACTTCAGTCTATCCAAGCCACACAAATTGGTTTTAGTGCTACCCTAGTTCTGCCACAAATTAACTTACATTGTCGATAAATATTCCAATGACGGTGCTGTCCATAAACAGGGCCATCCCGATCGAGTATATCACATCAATCATTTCCAGGTCTCAGTATTGGAACTTGGAATATTTCAATTATTTTTAAATGTTTTTCCCAGCACCTTTTATCCCTCCATTTTCTGAATGTTCAAATTTTGTTTCAATATGATCAACTTGCCTAGTACATAGCTCCAATCATTGTGATTATATTCTCATCAATTTCTTCCCCATAACTTATCCAAATGTCATCCTAATGTAAAAAAATGCCCTTTTTTGTCTTTCCCGCTATATCAAGTGATAGTTTCAGATGAGTGTATGGTGTGTAGTCATTATTTATGCTTATATCTTGAAAGATGTTCTGACCAAATTGACCTGTTGTTTTACTAGAACGTCGTTGCTCAACTTCTTCATCACCTCACTTCGAGCAGCTTTGAGAAGAAAAGTGAACAAAATATATGCGATGACGAACGACAAACGAGTTATGATAGATACATTTTTTTTTTTTTAAATTAACTCTTATTTCTTTTATATTTATCTGAGTTCGAGGGACATTACCCCGATTCCGTTACGATAAATTAATGTACTTGGCATGAAAGAGTTTTGTACCACTGTCACTAAATTATCTGTTTTAATTTGTTAGTATAAAGCTTTTGATTTTAGGTATTTTAAATTAGTGAACTAATTTTAGTAAAGTTAATAGAAGAATTAAACTTCTGTCTTATGTTTTCAAAACATATGCTTTACATTAAGCTTCTTAACTACTTAAGTAAATTATCTCATACCTTGAATGTCAAAGGATTGATAATGTAGAAAGAAAAGTATGGAACATATAACTTGCCCGACAAGAACATATGGGTCTTTGACCGGTCGGGCTCCGATTCATGTTAATAAAATTACAATGACCAATAGTGACCAAAATAAGATTTGATTGATTGGATAAAATTGTGTCCCTCGAAAGTTTCTTGTATTTGAGAATGGAAGAATAATTGAGGTAGCAATTGATAGGACTAAGGCAGTAACTCCTCCTAATTTATTAGGGATTGAGCGTAAAATTGCATAAGCAAATAAGAAATATCACTCGGGTTGAATGTGCGCACGAGTAACTAATGGATTAGCCGGGGTGGAATTGTCTGGATCCCCTAGCAGGTAAGGGTCTAATAATGTTAGTACAATTAAAATTGCTGAAAGAGTTAAAAATCGTACTATGTCCTCGAAAAAAAAATAAGGGTGGGAAGGAATTGCATCAACATTTCTGTTTAGTCATAATGGATTAATTGACCCAGTCTGATGAAAAAAAGAAGATGAATTATTGTCATTGCTGCTACAATAAAAGGTGATACAAAATGAAGAGCTATTATTCCCCGCACATGGCTTATGTCGTTTCTCAATGAACCAGTACAGCACTGAAAGGAAAAATTGGGGCACTAACGAGCACTAACATCGATCAACATTATCGTACCATGAATCAATGGTGTCCGTTCATGTGCGGGGCCAGCGTGAAGTTGGCCCCGCACATTGATAGCACCGTCGCTGAATTATATCTCGATACTTTATATTCAATTGTGACAAAACCTTGCTAGCACTAACGAAAACAATTGTGGCACTAACCAGCACAAACGAACACCCAAGTTTATACGTTATGAAAACGCCATAATTGCTCATGTGCGGGGCTGCCTCACACATGGCTTATGTCGATTCTGCACCAAACCAGTTCAGCACTAACAAAAAAATTTACGGCACTAAAGAGCACTAACCAACGTCAATCGAGATGATCGTATCAAAAATGTACAGTTTCCGTTCATGTGCGGGGCCAGATTGAAGTTGGCCCTGCACATAGATGGCACCGTCGCTAATTTATATCTCGATACTGTATATTTGATTGTAACCAAACCAAGCTAGCATCAACGGAATTATTTGTGGCACTAACTGGCACTAACGAACAATAAAGTTTAAATGTTATGAAAAAAACATAATTGCTCATGTGCGGGGCTGCCCCACAGATGGCTCATGTCGTTTCTGCACTAAACCAGTTCAGCACTAACGAAAAAGTTCACGGCACTAACGAGCACTAACGTCAACCAGGATGATCGAAACATAAATCAATGGTTTCCATTCATCTGCGGGGCCAGCGTGAAGTTGGCCCCGCATATAGATAGCACCGTCGCTGAATTATATCTCGATACTTCATATTCATTTGTGACCTAACCATGCTAGCACTAACGAATATTTTTCTGTGACACTGACCAGCACTAACGACCACTTGAGATAAAACGTTATGAAAACGCCATAATTGCTCATGTGCGGGACTGCCCCGCACATGGCTTATGTCGTTCCTGCACTAAACCAGTACAGCACTAACGAAAAAATTCACGGCAATAATGAGCACTAACGTCACTCAAGATGTTCGTACCTTGAATCGATGTTCTCCGACCATGTGCGGGGCCAGCGTCAAGTTGGCCCCGCACATAGATAGCACCGTCGCTGAATTATATCTCGATACTTATTATTCAATTGTGACCAAAACTTGCTAGCACTAACGAAAATAATTGTGGCACTAACCAGCACCAACGATCACTCAAGTTTATACGTTATGAAAACGCCATAATTGCTCATGTGCGGGGCTGCCCGGCACATGGCTTATGTCATTTCTGCTCTTAACCAGTACAGCACCGACGAAAAAATTCACGGCACTAACGAGCACTAACGTCACTCAAGATGTTCGTACCCTAAATCAATGTTCTCCGACCATGTGCGGGGCCAGCGTGTAGTTGGCCCCGCACATAGATAGCACCGTCGCTGAATTATATCTCGATACTTTATGTTCAATTGTGACCAAACCTTGCTAGCACTAACGAAAATAATTGTGGCACTAACCAGCACCAACGATCACTCAAGTTTATACGTTATGAAAACGCCATAATTGCTCATGTGCGGGACTGCCCCGCACATGGCTTATGTCGTTTCTGCACTAAACCACTACAGCACTAACGAAAAAATTCACGGCACTAACGAGCACTAACGTCAATCAAGATGATCGTATCAGAAATATACAGTTTCCGTTCATGTGCGGGGCCAGCGTGAAGTTGGCCCCGCACATAGATAGCACCATTGCTAAATTATATCTCGATACTGTATATTCAATTGTGACCAAACCAAGCTAGCACTAACGAAAATTTTTGTGGCACTAACCAGCACTAACGAACACTAAAGTTCATACGTTATGAAAACGCCATAATTGCTCATGTGCGGGGCTGCCCCGCACATGGCTTATGTCGTTCCTGCATCAAACCAGTACAGCACTAACGAAAAAATTTACGGCACTAACGAGCACTAACATCAATCAAGATGATCGTATTCTAAATGAATGGTTTCCGTTCATGTGCGGGGCCAGCGTGAAGTTGGCCCAGCACATAGATTCGGTGTGATAGTGCCAGCACTGAAATAGCACTAACGTTAAAATTTGCGGCACCAACCTGCACTAACGAAGCACCAACGATAGCCATTCACTCAAATCGAATCCGGCTCATGTGCGGGGCCAACTTTACGGGGGTCAAATCTAACTCGTGATTATTGATTTCGTGGCTGCAGTGATTGCAATTTACGAGTTGCTTATGTGTGTATATACTGTGTGTTTTCTCACTGCCTATTTCCGTACTGCCTACACTCCACCTGTGGACCTTATTCGTCCCTTTTTGCCTACCTTATTTCTCTTATTCGTCCCCGTTTTTACCTCCAAAAAGTTGTCCATAGTAATGCCCAAACACTATCATGAACCACTTTTTCCCATGTCACACATTACCTACAATATATACAAGACATCTTCATCATATATATCTCGTACTGTCTTTTGCTACCATATATTTTGTCTATTAGTGACTACACCACCTGTTATTGTTACGGGCGTACAGTCAGAGTTGGGTTAGTTTCTAATCGATTATTGTCAATGGTTGCCGAAAAGAGAAAGGGGACCTCTTGTGATAGTTTAAATTTAGCATATGCATTAAAAAGAAAAAATATGGGGTGTTGCGCAGTTCACGAAATAAGAATATAAACTCATTGAACATTAAAGAAAATACAGGCCATGGGGTAGAGTGGTTTAGATGTTGGCCGGTAGTGGATACAAGACACATATTGGATGGAGATCCAGTGTGAGAAGTAGGAGAGGTGACGTGGTAGGCAACGGGACAAACGTGGGTTTCAGGTTGTGTAGGCATTACAGGAATAGGCAGTAAGGCACACACCCTGTGCATACACAGAACACGTTGATTCAAACCAACTTTGATTTCCTACACATTGTAAACCCTAGTTGAGATTAGCTTGTCGAACAATTAATAATTCATGATATTTCCACATTGCATGTTTTGTTGGTTAAGAGGTTGTATGCGTGATGTAAGTAAACAGGAATGTTTGTAAAGAAAGACCAGAAGAAGAGAATTCGTGTTCTTGACAGTCACTAATGCTTGGGTCACAGATAAAGTATCTGTAGTTGAGATTATCTTTGAGATTATCTATTGAGATTATAGTTGAGTATCTGTAGCTTCTTCATATAGAATAGGGTCGCCTGAAGAGCTTATACCGTAATGAAGTCGACTCGGTCGCGTGACATGAGTTTGGGTGTCCAACCTTACCTGAATTCTCTTGGAAAATCACCGGCCTCATTCAACAAGAAGAATCATGATGAAATCAAATTTTATCAATTTCTAAATACAGATGTATAAGCGCAATCTTTGCGAATGTTTGTATTATACTAAATATGGTATCTGGCAACTGAAGAAACGATTATGTACCATTATTATTATATATATATATATATATATATATATATATATATATATATATATATATATATATATATATATATATATATATATTTGAATTCGGATGATCACATTGATTTTTGAATATATTCTCTATTTTGTTGTAGACTGCATGTAGGTGTGTGAAACATCTCGTTTATTCAACATGAACATTTTTCTCTTATAGATGAGCAATAACGAAGACCGTCATGCTTTTCTCACGAAGCTTTGTCTGTCTGTGAGTGTGTGTTTTTTCCGTTTGTTTCTACGCACTGCACAGGTCATACGGTTTAACCTGATCAAAATGAAACTTTTTCTGGACGTGCAGCCCCATATCCAACTTGATACTGTGGAATTTTTGAGGCCAAATCGGTTGAACGGCTTTTGAGAAGAAGCATTATAAAATAAGAAAAAACTCCATAAGCCAGGAGGAAAAATATGGAAAAAATCACTTCAAAATAATTCAAGTGTGCACTGAATGTAAACACATGAAAGATACACTTCATGGCAGGTTCACATTCAAATCGGAATAGAAGTTTTAAAAGAGATAATGTAATAAATGATTTATCCACATTAACTTTATTTTACATATAGAAATATTAGCTATTTAGAACTAGAGTCGGGTCTTCATATGAAAGGATGCGATCAATGGGGCTTCGGTGGTGATGTATGTGCCAACCAACTCTCCATTTCCAAGCTATATTACTCATTCTAATGGCTTGTTTTTAGTTAAAAATTGAATGAATCAATGGCATTATAAGTCGCATGTAAATAACACATAAACAAGCCTATTTATGACAGAAAATTTACTCTAAAAAGCGGCGACCATGTTTTGACAAAAATGCACACTATGACCACTCTCTTTCATAGGCTCTCTATATTCAGAACCATGACACCATAATTCACGACTCTCTATAGCCTTCATTGTTTCCCAGTCAAGGTGTGTAGAGTTTTCTAGTATATTTCATACAATTCAAGGTAGTTGTGCCTATATATACCTTTCGAGTATATTTCGTTCAAATATCTCGCTCATCCTACAATGCATATGCTGCGTTTGCCTATATAGTGTTGACACAAGAGGTTTTGAGGATACTCAGGAAATAATTGTGTTTATGGCTAATTGATCATGGTTTTTGTCAGCTGAGGATAACATTGTACTACATTTTCATAATTTTCTAAAATTCTTCCAACAAACTGCTTTGTCAAAGAAATTCGAAGGAAAATAATTGAACTCATATATTGAAAACAGTAACTCATGGTCATTTCATAGATTATCTACGCTTATTTTCTTGATCTCTGAACTCTAGTTTCCAGTGTTGAGTGACAGAATCATGGTTATGGATTCGATAGTAGTTTCAGATTAAGATAGTTTGTGCTTAATTTCCATTCTGAAGGGGTATGAGACAAATTCAAGAACTACCATACCATTGACGATCACATGGATTTTGCATCTGGACAGTGATTCATTACAAATATTGCATCGAGTTTGAGCACATCTCAGACTGTAGAAATGACTGAATCCGTAATACTCTTCTTTTCTAATTGGTGAGTAACTTACGTCATTCTCTCATTGGTCTCGAGTGTGAAAAAGTCACTTTTTCATTTTCAAATCGGCTTGATGAATGATCTGATTTAACGGTTCGTTTACGGTTCGCGACCGACTAGGTTATTATGAGTCTTTGAATTCTTGAGAAGCTAGTTTCCATGTGCCCTTGACCAGGAGGAAAATGAATGAAAATATAACATATTCATATCATAGTCATATAACACATTTTATTTATAGATAAATAATAAATACATAGAAATACAATATACTGGACAAAAATACTCATACACATTCAATAAATCACATGTGGACAATTTGTGTTCCATTTGTATTCTTAATAAGATTGTTTAAAAAATGATACAGAGAATAAGTATAATTATTCAAACTGGCCTACAAGTTGACATGAAAACTGCACTGAACTGTTTGATTACCTGTATTTACCGTAGTGGCAATCATTGTGCGTTAGCATGGTGATGATTCACAATTAAGAATCGAATATTTTGAGCGATAGGAGTAAATAATATTTGGAATTGTCAGGAACTGAATAATAACATAATAATAATGATAAATATATATTAAAATAATCAGAATTTTAATGTGATCGTAAATATCTCCAATATTATGTTTTGAGGACCGACCTGTGAATGCTTATACACATAAATAAATGATTGAATATATATATATATATATATATATATATATATATATATATATATATATATATATATATATATATATATATGATAATTAAACTTCTTGGATACGATCCAATATCGAGATATTTGAGGTATTATAGTTATGTCGAAAAAGATACGCCTCGACCGGGAGGCGGTCAAGGCGTATCTTTTTCGACATAACTCTAATATCCCATATATATATATATATATATATATATATATATATATATATATATATATATATATATATATATAAATATATATATTCATATATTCATATATATATATATATATATATATATATATATATATATATATATATATATATATATATATATATATATATATATATATATATATATATATATATGTTTATGTATATTCATATATATATATATATATATATATATATATATATATATATATATATATATATATATGTTCATATGTATTCATATATATATATATATTTATATATATATATATATATATATATATATATATATATATATATATATATATATATATATATATATATACATATATATATATATATGTATATATATATATATATATATATATGGGATTTTATAGTTATGTCGAAAAAGACTCTTTTCGACATAACTATAAAATCCAAAATATCTCGATATTGGATCGTATCCAAGAAGTTCAATCATCATATATATATATATATATATATATATATATATATATATATATATATATATATATATATATATATATATATATATATATATTTATATATCCAGATCTATCTGTAGATGTATATACAAATACGAGTTATTATAATATATCTTTGGACTGTAAATGTTTCTTTTACAGTAATTTGTACAAATATCGATATAATGTTGGGCTATAATACACAGTAATAACAAAGGTTTTTACGGCTGTGTGGGAAGATATTTATGCCACTTCTAGGTCCAAGGATTCGTCTTCGTGATCGCTCAATCGTAGACTCATATTACACAACTGCTGTGGTGATGGTTTGTGATTCACCGCCTCCTCTTCTTGGAGCTTGCGGATCCGCTCCTGCTCCTCGCGCTTCTGCTTACGCCACTTGGCCCTCCGGTTCTTGAACCATACCTACAACAGAGTAACGAACGTTCGAGTGAATTTCATTTTATTGTATTCCATTCATCTATGTTAGATTTATCGAAGCACTGAACTGAAAACTAAGAAATATTGGCGTCGGTTAATGTAGGATGAAATGATTGTAAGATGTGATATCTTGGTTTTATTATAGTTGATTTTGGATAGTGGGAATGAGTCGGTCATGGCCTGTTGTTGAGGAACCATCTCAATATGAACCGAAACGACAGAGGGTAGCCACGAAAAAACCCTGACAGGATGGTCGACCATGGTGGGAATCGAACGCGGTTCTGCTGAATGACGGTTCATAAGCGTTTTAGTCTTTAGTCCACTTGTCTCAGTAGTATTGTATTTTATTGACCAATGCATAGGTGAATTATATTTGGTGACCATTATTTTGTAGTGTTGCTTAACGACCCCACCAGCAGCTAGGTTATATGGGGGTACGGATGAGCTGGTGATAATGTTAAGGTGATGTGATGAGAGATGAAACGACTCACAGTGCGCTATATTATAGTTGTCCGAGTCATATGGAAAACCGGCTTTATTTCTCTTCAGTCTAGAAGAATGATGGAGTATAATTTTGAGGAATCGTCAGATTATTCAGTTCAACGATTTGATGAACCACGAAAAACCTAAGGTCAGGATGGTCGAGGAAATTCAAACCCCTGTTTCCTGAATGGTGGTTCAGAGCGTTTGTAACTGATCCACCCTAGGCGTAGTGAATAACTATAGATTGTGACTATTTGTTATAGGATAAGGAGGATTGAAGGGGGCCAGAGCGAAGCTGGGTGGCGCCCTGGCTTCTTAAATAGTCACAAGTAATATTAATTATATATTTTTCAATTTTATAATTTTCAACTTACAATATAAAGGAAACACTAAATACACAAATACACACAATTCTCATCCTTCGCCTTAATTGGGAAACAATGACTTAACGTCAAGATTTCGATGTTAGGAATGGAAAAAAACATAGTCCACAAATAAAACTTACGAAATCTAAACTAAAAACTTGCCGATCTAAAACGTTCTCTGAGGGGCCATGTGCCCCCCTCCCCCATTGGATTTACCGAAATTGCGAGGGCCCTAGTTCTTCTTCTTTTAGGACCACACCCGTGAGGATGAGAAGTATTTGCAGCCAGACCTGGGCATATGTTATAACGGATAATCCATGCAGGCGTTGCTGTGATATTTGCTACTATTCTTGTTTTTGCGCACAACCTAAATTGACCTGAATCAACCTCACCTGAACAACCTAATCTAATGAGTGACAACAATAGTGATGTCATATTGTACAATAGGTTGGTGTAAATACTGTCATGTGCAACGGAGCCTCAATATTTATACGGATGTATATCAGTCTGTTGATGTAGTTTGTGAATGTATTCAATAGTATGTGTTTACTTCTGTGCAAGTGTCATCAACATTACAAAATAATAAGTATTTTACTTCTCTTGTTGCTTTTTATACTTGCATAGAACAAAAAGTCGTCAGATATTCTATTCTTCTGATCTATGAATTTAGTTGATCTTTTATTATTGGATAAACTATAAGTGAAGTCTCAATGTAATTCTGAAGAGAATATTCATGAGCTTTTCGCTATTTTTGTTTGTCAATTTTGTCTGTATACATTTTATATATTTTTTTTTTTGTTAGTCAGACGGATTGACCATTAACTGATTGACATAAAAGTTTGATCAATCCCGAATATGAGCACATGCAGTTTTTGAGAAATATAAAGAAAGTATTCATTCTAAAATGAAATTTGATTCAGTCCCATATAATTATCATGTCTTGGAAAAAATATTCGTACAAATTATGAAATCGAAATTTTGTGTGCATGTCATTAGAACAATAAACTTTCATGTTCGGAAAATCTTAATTATTTGCTGACTCGTTTTGACAAGTCAACTGAACATAATGATCGTATAAATTGACCGATCAATATTCAATTACTACCATATATTCATCCATGACCTCGAAATTAGAAAGCGTAGTTAGAGTTTATACCCTCAATTTTTATTCATATAGAAATGGAGGGAGGTGGTGAGAAGAGTGGAGCTGGTACAGGAGGAGGAAGAGCAGAATCGGACAGGAGAGGAGACGTGGAAGAAGAAGAGGATTTGGGACTGGCAAAATCAAGTTGACATGTTGTGCCCCAATATAATAATTATCTAACTTTGTTGGAATAGTAGTTAGAAATAAAAAAAATATATACATACATATATACATATATACATATATGCGTGTGAACAACTGAAACATCATTCTAGGATTATACTATTCACTAATGATAATATGATATAATTATCATGCATTGTGCCAGTTTATCTGGCATATGTCATCTGGAGGTATGATTACAAGAATGGCAACAAATTGAACTATATCTTTTCATGTCGCACCAAGAATGGAGCTTAAGCATGAGAACAATTTGCACAAACGAGTTATCCATCCAATGTAGGAAGCATGCTTACATTTCAAACTGCAGGAGCTTTATGTAATTTTAATTAGCGAGTTTAATGAGTGACTGGGGAAAGAATAACATATCAGCTCTTCTCTTTTCCTTTTTTCTTGCTCTGTTTTCTTTATCTCTTTATCTCTCTTTCTCTTTCTCTTTTCTCTCTCTCTCTCTCTCTTTCTCTCTCTCTATCTCTCTCTCCATATATATATATATATATATATATATATATATATATATATATATATATATATATATATATATATATATATATATATATATATATATATATATATATATATATATATATAGAATATATATATATATATATATATATATATATATATATATATATATATATATTATATATATATATATATATATATATATATATATATATATATATACATATATATAGTATATATATATATATATATATATATATATATATATACATATATATATATATAAATATATATATATATATATATAAATATATATATATATATATATATATATATATATATATATGTATATATATATATATATATGTATATATATATATGTATATATATATATATATATATATATATATATATATATATATATATATGTATATATATATATATGTATATATATATATATATATATATATATATATATATATATATATATATATATATATGTATATATATATATATATATATGTATACATATATATATATATATATATATATATATATATATATATATATATGAATATATATAAATATATATATATATATATATATATATATATATATATATCACGCCATCTATTCTCTTTTCATCCCTTTTTCTCTCATCGTCTTCCATCCTCCTTTTTTCACGACACATACTAATTACTTTTCAGTATTGGATGAAGAAAAGTTATATATTAAAGAACATCATAACAAATAACGGTAGATGCAATAATAATACGATGTATTCATATATTCATACTTATCCCTGTATTGTGTTGTCCATATAATATCAGATATAGGACTGTACCAATGCTGTCCCTATATACCATGTAATATAGTGAACGCACAATTGACCAGAGGCATTTGTTTCGATTTCATTAGTTAAAACAATAAAACAGAACAACAAGATAACGTGATGAAAAAAAACACATTTTTTTTGTATGGGAGAAGCTTGGAAAGGGTGGAATAAATGTAAAAATCTAACTCAGCGACGAGATCCAAATACATGGCAACCTTGTTGTAGTATAGCATAATAACAACAATTATTTAAGAGACTGGAAATCTCGCAACTCTCTGGTGGATGTTGTGATAGCCTTCTGGGCGTGTGCTTGTCATGTTGAATTGGTTAATTGGATAATTTTATATTGTATACATGATTTAATTGACTTTTCTGATATTAATTTAAAAATGACTATTTATTAGATGGTATGTGAAAGAAATAATATGTTGACAGATGTTCTTGAAATATTATGTGGGACGTTATATCATTGGACATATTCGTTTGCGCGTTGAGTATATATGAAAACTGCCAGTCAAATAATAATTATTCGCATGATAATTATTCGCATGTATTACATAAAATAAAAAAATGATTGGATAAACGATGTGAGTAGTCAATGCGACTCTTAATGAATCTTTATGTCTGTTTGTGAAATGTGTTGGTTTACTTGGTTATATGCATGTGTTGAGATTGTTTATTTTTGTATGCGCTCCACATGCCGGACGAATTTACTGACTGGCATGGAAGTTTGTTACAACAGTCATACCTAGACCTATATACAGTATAAGAACTGTATGGTTCTCCATAACATTTGGGTAGTCCAATTTTTACTTTATATGCTGAATTATCATATTTGATCAACTCGTTTGAGAATACAGGGGTGGGTAGAATATTTTCAAGATATTTGTTTCGTTTGTACGAATTATAGTGAATATATATATGGTGATTATATTATGGTGAAACTTGAAGCCCAACACTATATAATATGTTTCTAGTTGTGTTAGTACGATCAGTTTGCATCGTATACATAGATTGCTCAATTCTGAAGTTCTTATATTTTAAGTTGATCTTTCATT
>CAXFZR010000127.1:0-18507 GCA_964007535.1 Brachyptera risi | reverse complement strand
TAAATATGAATATAAATATAATTCCAATCATTTCCATCAGTCCCCATCATTTCCAGATACTGATGAGGTTCTGATAATCCAACATGGAGGACGAGCTCCGTTACGCACTCATCGCCGCCGTCGTCATCCTGATCCTCTTCTACGTCATTCTCCTGGTGTTTGGTGGCCGAACCTGCTGCTGACGTCATCCTGATCCTCTTCTACGTCATTCTCCTGGTGTTCGGTGGCCGAACCTGCTGCTGACGTCATCCTGATCCTCTTCCACGTCATTCTCCTGGTGTTTGGTGGCCGAACCTGCTGCTGACGTCATCCTGATCCTCTTCTACGTCATTCTCCTGGTGTTTGGTGGCCGAACCTGCTGCTGACGTCATCCTGATCCTCTTCTACGTCATTCTCCTGGTGTTCGGTGGCCGAACCTGCTGCTGACGTCATCCTGATCCTCTTCCACGTCATTCTCCTGGTGTTCGGTGGCCGAACCTGCTGCTGACGTCATCCTGATGATCCTCTTCTACGTCATTCTCCTGGTGTTTGGTGGCCGAACCTGCTGCTGACGTCATCCTGATCCTCTTCTACGTCATTCTCCTGGTGTTCGGTGGCCGAACCTGCTGCTGACGTCATCCTGATCCTCTTCTACGTCATTCTCCTGGTGTTTGGTGGCCGAACCTGCTGCTGACGTCATCCTGATCCTCTTCTACGTCATTATCCTGGTGTTTGGTGGCCGTACCTGCTGCTGACGTTAGATGGTGACTTGTCCCAACCTCCTACACGCCTGATACCACCAGTAGAATAATACCAGCTTCTTCACCGTTGATATTGATCCTTGATACCACCAGTTGAATCATGCCAGCTTATCCACCTTTCCTGGATCTCTAATACAACTTCTGATTTAGTGACATTTCTGTTTTCCTCATACCATCAATAAAAAAATTCTGGTTCCTTGACACCATGGACAAAAACATGTTTGGTTCCGTGTTATTTCTGATGACATCGATACAAATATCATAGTTTTCTTACTGTTTCTGAATCCCTGATATATGAACACAAATTTTCCTCATTCCCATTTCAGCATGAACGCACCAGCTTTTTGTACCATTCCTGTTCATAAGAGAGTTCAAGGATATATCCTTCAGGATGTCGAATGATTCAACCAGTTAGCACGAATCTGTGTTGCCAAGTGGCTATATATCTGGTTTGGTTTGGACGAGCGAATGGCTATGTCTAGACTCTAGAGAGATGAGAGGTGGAGATGTATAGATGCCATTTCTACTCTTCCTGACACCCTGATACATTGAACACAGATCCACACAGACTGATTATCATTCCTAAGTCATGAAAATATTAATACCTGGTTTGTTGAGAATAAATAGTCGAATTGATAACTGATTGGTGTGTTTCATCCGTATTATTATTATAAATAAGAAAATATTTAATATATAATTGAATTCAATATACTAATATATTCATAATGATATTATTGTTTGAATTGGTGTTGATTTATTTATATTAGGTTTGATGACGCACTATAATGACAACTGAGATCTATTGGCGTCGGATGAATGATTGATGAGATGATGAGATTAAGGTTTCTTAGGTATTGAGAAGGAAAGTGGGAAGGAAGCGGTCGTGGCCCATACTGTAGGAAACATCCCAGCTATATTCTAGACTACAGAAGGGAACCACGAGAAACCCGTGCAAAGATGGACGGTGGCGGGGATCGAACCAGGCCCGATATGCCCCTTCACCTCCCGGGTCACATGAAGTGAGTGCGTTAACCACTGTGGTGCATGTGCCGGTAATAAGTTGTTAATGACCAACGTCTTGAGAGGGAGTGAGTGTAGCTCTAGATAGTACTGAGACAAGTGGTTATAACGTTGAACCGTCATTCAGGAGACCAGCGTTCGATTCCCGCCATGGTCGACCATCCTGACAGGGCTTTTTCTTGGTTTCCCTCTGTCGTTCAGGTCAATACTGAGATGGTTCCTTAACAACAGGCCACGACCGACTCCTTCCCACTATAAAAAAAACATGATAAAATAACCTTTCATCTCATCATCCCATCATCTTATATATCATTCACCGACGCCAATAGATCGTAGTTATCATTAGAGTGCGTCGTTAAACCCAATATGAAAAATACAAATGGAACTATTTGTTACGACTATAAATGATATAAAAAGCCACCTAATTAGATGAGCGTAGCTAAGTCTCCATCCCACTCTTATAGGGCTTTGTCTGTGTGTTTTTTTTTTGTTTGTTTGTTTGTGGGCACTGCACAGGTCGCAAGGTTTGACTGATTAACATGAAACTTTTTTTGTACGGGCCAACTTTTACAACTTATAACTGTATAGTTTTTGGAATGAATCGGTCGATTAGATTTTGAGAACTATCATGTCAGAGTTTTTAAAAACCCCATAAGATTAGGCTGGGTGAGAAAATTTGAAAAAATGAAACCTCTCAGAAAAAAATAAAATTTCCTCCGAGTGTTCAAACATAAATGATGCACATATCCATCATTTTGTAAGCAATTCGAACCAGCCGTTTCGAAGAAAAAAATTCAAATAACTGTTTTTATACATCAAATATATGGAAATGAGCCAAGATTCACTGCTTCCTAGATTCGATATTTGCCCAAGCAATTATGCAATTCTTAAATTATGAATTCTTCATATTCGTCAAGGTGTGTAGAATACCAGAGAAGATAAAGTAGCAATTGAATGAAGGACAAAGTGTGTAGAATACCAGAGTCGATAAAGTAGTAAATGTAGGACTATTATACCTTATTCAGATATCTCGCTCATCTTACAACGCATATTTCGCGTTTGCCTAGTGTATAAACAAAAGTATCTATGAGATATAATCAGAAAATTACCCGGTCTAGAAGCTATGAGGGTA
This sequence comes from Brachyptera risi, assembly GCA_964007535.1. Lineage (NCBI taxonomy): Eukaryota > Metazoa > Arthropoda > Insecta > Plecoptera > Taeniopterygidae > Brachyptera > Brachyptera risi. The sequence goes on along the minus strand of CAXFZR010000127.1, from coordinate 15,615 downwards.
AGGATTTCTTAACCCATCTGTCGAGTGGTTCAATTACCTACAATGCATTCGACAACGTCCCCGACCGTACCTGTCATATCACAGCCCGTTCGATTGGTCTCGAAACGATCGTCACGGCCAACTCTATCACAGCCACCGCCGTCTAGACGAGTTCTTTCAGCCACCCAACATCTTCGGTTGCCATGGTAACCCTCCCCCCCCCTCCCCCTCCTCCCCCTACCGAGATCACCTGTCTGGCCGCGCTCTGAGGAACTAGAGGTGTGTGTGTGTGTGTGTGTTTTGCTTCGGTCGATAATATTCGAGATTCGAGATTCGAGATTTTATATTAATTGGGAAAATGTTAGATGCGTGGTGAAATGAGTGGGGTGCTTTATATAGCGATGTGGGATAGAATACTTATATTGTACGTTGGTAACTACTTGACCTCAAAATGACCTGGTCTCTTGACCCTAACATTCATTCAACTATACTTTACCAATTTTTTATGATACTTATCTTTTTTTATATTGGGTTTAACGACGCACTATACTGATGGCTATGATCTATTGGCGTCGGTGGATGATATATGAGATGATGTGATGATATGAAAGGTTATTTCATTGGGTGTTTTGGATAGTGGGAAGGAGTTGGTCGTGGCCTGTTGTCAAGGAACCATCCCAGTATCAACCTGAACGACAGAGGGAAACTACGAAAAACTCCTGTAAGGAAGGTCGACCATGGCGGGAATCGAACCCCGGTCTCCTGAATGACGGTTCAGTGTGTTAGCCACTCGGCCACGCGTCTCGGTATGATACTTGTCAAACATGACAGTTCGCCTCTTCATTAATTTAAGATTTTCCCGATACCTGATTATATTTTGTTCATGAATAACAAGTAACTTACACTCTGTCCCACCAATCTATAGCTAGTGTTCATATCTCTTCCAGCTTAAGAGTCCACGGGAGTCGATTTAGCGAAATATCAGTGTTTTGGTGATAACTTTTGAACGGTATGAAATATCAAATTCTAATAAGCTAGACTGTCAAGAGTATACAGCTAAAAAAACACAGTTTTTAGCTGTCGACTCTTGACAGTTATGCGACATGACTTGAATAGTTATATCTTATATCATCTTGAAGCTATTATAATTATCTGTGTTTCTCGCCTATTACAATTTTGATATCTCATACCGTTCAAAAGTTATCACCAAAAGACTAATATTTCGCTAAATCGACTCCCGTGTTCTCTCAACTGCTAAGATGGAAATTTCAATATAGCTCAACAGTGAGAAAGAAACTGTTTTCTCCTGCATTTGAGGACAAGTTTGTAATTAGATGAGATGAGTGTTGCGGTGTGACATTAGATGAGTGTTGCGGTGCGACATTAGACGAGTGTTGCGGTGCGACATTAGATGAGTGTTGCGGTGCGACATTAGATGAGTGTTGCGGTGCGACATTAGACGAGTGTTGCGGTGCGACATTAGATGAGTGTTGCGGTGCGACATTAGATGAGTGTTGCGGTGCGACATTAGATGAGTGTTGCGGTGCGACATTAGATGAGTGTTGCGGTGCGACATTAGATGAGTGTTGCGGTGCGACATTAGATGAGTGTTGCGGTGCGACATTAGATGAGTGTTGCGGTGCGACATTAGATGAGTGTTGCGGTGCGACATTAGATGAGTGTTGCGGTGCGACATTAGATGAGTGTTGCGGTGCGTCATTAGATGAGTGTTGCGGTGCGACATTAGATGAGTGTTGCGGTGCGACATTAGATGAGTGTTGCGGTGCGACATTAGATGAGTGTTGCGGTGCGACATTAGATGAGTGTTGCGGTGCGACATTAGATGAGTGTTGCGGTGCGACATTAGATGAGTGTTGCGGTGCGACATTAGATGAGTGTTGCGGTGCGACATTAGATGAGTGTTGCGGTGCGACATTAGATGAGTGTTGCGGTGCGACATTAGATGAGTGTTGCGGTGCGACATTAGATGAGTGTTGCGGTGCGACATTAGATGAGTGTTGCGGTGCGACATTAGATGAGTGTTGCGGTGCGACATTAGATGAGTGTTGCGGTGCGACATTAGATGAGTGTTGCGGTGCGACATTAGATGAGTGTTGCGGTGCGACATTAGATGAGTGTTGCGGTGCGACATTAGACGAGTGTTGCGGTGCGACATTAGATGAGTGTTGCGGTGCGACATTAGATGAGTGTTGCGGTGCGACATTAGATGAGTGTTGCGGTGCGACATTAGACGAGTGTTGCGGTGCGACATTAGATGAGTGTTGCGGTGCGACATTAGATGAGTGTTGCGGTGCGACATTAGATGAGTGTTGCGGTGCGACATTAGATGAGTGTTGCGGTGCGACATTAGATGAGTGTTGCGGTGCGACATTAGATGAGTGTTGCGGTGCGACATTAGATGAGTGTTGCGGTGCGACATTAGATGAGTGTTGCGGTGCGACATTAGATGAGTGTTGCGGTGCGACATTAGATGAGTGTTGCGGTGCGACATTAGATGAGTGTTGCGGTGCGACATTAGATGAGTGTTGCGGTGCGACATTAGATGAGTGTTGCGGTGCGACATTAGATGAGTGTTGCGGTGCGACATTAGATGAGTGTTGCGGTGCGACATTAGATGAGTGTTGCGGTGCGACATTAGATGAGTGTTGCGGTGCGACATTAGACGAGTGTTGCGGTGCGACATTAGATGAGTGTTGCGGTGCGACATTAGATGAGTGTTGCGGTGCGACATTAGATGAGTGTTGCGGTGCGACATTAGATGAGTGTTGCGGTGCGACATTAGATGAGTGTTGCGGTGCGACATTAGATGAGTGTTGCGGTGCGACATTAGATGAGTGTTGCGGTGCGACATTAGATGAGTGTTGCGGTGCGACATTAGACGAGTGTTGCGGTGCGACATTAGATGAGTGTTGCGGTGCGACATTAGATGAGTGTTGCGGTGCGACATTAGATGAGTGTTGGGGTGCGACATTAGATGAGTGTTGCGGTGCGACATTAGATGAGTGTTGCGGTGCGACATTAGATGAGTGTTGCGGTGCGACATTAGATGAGTGTTGCGGTGCGACATTAGATGAGTGTTGCGGTGCGACATTAGATGAGTGTTGCGGTGCGACATTAGATGAGTGTTGCGGTGCGACATTAGATGAGTGTTGCGGTGCGACATTAGATGAGTGTTGCGGTGCGACATTAGATGAGTGTTGCGGTGCGACATTAGATGAGTGTTGCGGTGCGACATTAGATGAGTGTTGCGGTGCGACATTAGATGAGTGTTGCGGTGCGACATTAGATGAGTGTTGCGGTGCGACATTAGATGAGTGTTGCGGTGCGACATTAGATGAGTGTTGCGGTGCGACATTAGATGAGTGTTGCGGTGCGACATTAGATGAGTGTTGCGGTGCGACATTAGACGAGTGTTGCGGTGCGACATTAGATGAGTGTTGCGGTGCGACATTAGATGAGTGTTGCGGTGCGACATTAGATGAGTGTTGCGGTGCGACATTAGATGAGTGTTGCGGTGCGACATTAGATGAGTGTTGCGGTGCGACATTAGATGAGTGTTGCGGTGCGACATCAGATGAGTGTTGCGGTGCGACATTAGATGAGTGTTGCGGTGCGACATTAGATGAGTGTTGCGGTGCGACATTAGATGAGTGTTGCGGTGCGACATTAGATGAGTGTTGCGGTGCGACATTAGATGAGTGTTGCGGTGCGACATTAGATGAGTGTTGCGGTGCGACATTAGATGAGTGTTGCGGTGCGACATTAGATGAGTGTTGCGGTGCGACATTAGATGAGTGTTGCGGTGCGACATTAGATGAGTGTTGCGGTGCGACATTAGATGAGTGTTGCGGTGCGACATTAGATGAGTGTTGCGGTGCGACATTAGATGAGTGTTGCGGTGCGACATTAGATGAGTGTTGCGGTGCGACATTAGATGAGTGTTGCGGTGCGACATTAGATGAGTGTTGCGGTGCGACATTAGATGAGTGTTGCGGTGCGACATTAGATGAGTGTTGCGGTGCGACATTAGATGAGTGTTGCGGTGCGACATTAGATGAGTGTTGCGGTGCGACATTAGATGAGTGTTGCGGTGCGACATTAGATGAGTGTTGCGGTGCGACATTAGACGAGTGTTGCGGTGCGACATTAGATGAGTGTTGCGGTGCGACATTAGATGAGTGTTGCGGTGCGACATTAGATGAGTGTTGCGGTGCGACATTAGATGAGTGTTGCGGTGCGACATTAGACGAGTGTTGCGGTGCGACATTAGACGAGTGTTGCGGTGCGACATTAGATGAGTGTTGCGGTGCGACATTAGATGAGTGTTGCGGTGCGACATTAGATGAGTGTTGCGGTGCGACATTAGATGAGTGTTGCGGTGCGACATTAGATGAGTGTTGCGGTGCGACATTAGATGAGTGTTGCGGTGCGACATTAGATGAGTGTTGCGGTGCGACATTAGATGAGTGTTGCGGTGCGACATTAGACGAGTGTTGCGGTGCGACATCAGATGAGTGTTGCGGTGCGACATCAGATGAGTGTTGCGGTGCGACATCAGATGAGTGTTGCGGTGCGACATTAGATGAGTGTTGCGGTGCGACATTAGACGAGTGTTGCGGTGCGACATTAGATGAGTGTTGCGGTGCGACATTAGATGAGTGTTGCGGTGCGACATTAGACGAGTGTTGCGGTGCGACATCAGATGAGTGTTGCGGTGCGACATTAGATGAGTGTTGCGGTGCGACATTAGATGAGTGTTGCGGTGCGACATTAGATGAGTGTTGCGGTGCGACATTAGATGAGTGTTGCGGTGCGACATTAGATGAGTGTTGCGGTGCGACATTAGATGAGTGTTGCGGTGCGACATTAGATGAGTGTTGCGGTGCGACATTAGATGAGTGTTGCGGTGCGACATTAGATGAGTGTTGCGGTGCGACATTAGATGAGTGTTGCGGTGCGACATTAGATGAGTGTTGCGGTGCGACATTAGATGAGTGTTGCGGTGCGACATTAGATGAGTGTTGCGGTGCGACATTAGATGAGTGTTGCGGTGCGACATTAGACGAGTGTTGCGGTGCGACATTAGATGAGTGTTGCGGTGCGACATTAGATGAGTGTTGCGGTGCGACATTAGATGAGTGTTGCGGTGCGACATTAGATGAGTGTTGCGGTGCGACATTAGATGAGTGTTGCGGTGCGACATTAGATGAGTGTTGCGGTGCGACATTAGATGAGTGTTGCGGTGCGACATGAGATGAGTGTTGCGGTGCGACATGAGATGAGTGTTGCGGTGCGACATTAGATGAGTGTTGCGGTGCGACATTAGATGAGTGTTGCGGTGCGACATTGATAACTCGCTTAACGAATCAAAGTGCATGGTCATTTTTTTCATTCATATTTTACAAATAGTTTCAATGATTGCAAATGTTGTTTTCACTCTGAATTTTTATGTTTGTGGGCTATATATATATATATATATATGTATATATATATATATATATATATATATATATATATATATATATATATATATATATATATATATATATATATATATATATATATATATATATATATCTTTATTCAAGACTCTGTCTTACATTAGAGGATCGCATAAACACAGAATAAAAATCAATTAATTAAAATATAAAAAAAATTATCGATAACAACATGTCAGAGAATAAGAAAATAAATATAATTTGACTAGGTTTGAATAAGAAAATGTGAAAAAAAGAAATAATTGAAAGATGATGACGGAATCATACAAAAATTAAAAAAGGGAAAAAATGAAAAATAGTATGCAATGAAAACAAAACTGGAAATCAAAGCTGAAGACTATAAAGATGATGTCGTAAAATTTGTAGGGATCCAGGTTGAATTTAACTGAAGTTTGATATATTTTGGATGAAAATGCCAAAGTATTTGAGAAGTTTGAAGAGATGATTCTTCTCCTCCCTGGACAATTTGCAGAGTTAACTTACAAAGATCTCCGGTTTTAATGATAATTAATGAATTACAATGATAACTATTCTTCCATGGCAGACTTCTTATATCTCGGTTCCTGCCAGTTCCGAGTCTTGCTTCAACTCCTTCCCCTTCTTCTTCTTCACTACTGCTATCCTCTGATTCTTCTTCTCTTCCTACGAGTTCCCTTCACTGTTTTCTATCCTCCCTCCGTCCCTCGTCTATTTCTTCTCACGCTTCTTCACTGCTACTATCCTCTACTTCTTCTTTTCTTCCCACGAATTCACTCCACTGTTCTCTGTCCTCCTACGATCTCTCGTCTACTTCTTCCTCCTCTTCTTCACTACTACTATCCTCTACTTCTTCCTCTCTTCCTACTAGTTTCCTCCACCGTACTCTTTCCTCCTACCATCTCTCGACTACTTCTTCCTCCTCTTATTATCTTCCTACGAGTTTCCTCCACCGATCTATGTCATCCCACTATCTCTCCTCTGTAGAGAGAGTGAGACACCCTCACAGCTCAGTGAGTGAAGCCAAAGCCTTTGAACTGATGAACGCCATCCATCCATCATCCTATCATCCGCTAATTTGTATTCTGGGAAGACTTACCTACAGCTTGAGATTCCCAGTGTCAGCATTACATGGAAACTATTGCAGTGACTTTTAACCTGAACATATTGTACACAAATTCACACATTTACACACCATTCAGAGAAGTATCTTATAGAATACTGTCGATCCATAATAAACATTCACAATATGTTAATTGTTATTTGTATGTAACGGTACGCTGTGAGCTAAAAATCAATGGTAAAAATATCGAGTGTTACTGTTACATACAACTGATCTTTCCACCTTTGTTATTATAAAATTTGACTCATTTACATTTTCAACAAATGTTGTCCCCATTTTGTTATGCATTTGTTGATTAAAAAAAAAAAAAAAAAAAAAACACAACTCACAAAACATAGCACAAAACCTTGGAACTAGGTTCTAAAGAGTAATTACTATACTTGTTTTCCCAATTTGAAAAAAAATTGGATTCATTATCTCAATTTCAGAAATAATAATCAATTCTTTCTTCCTCCAAAACCCAGACTATTTTTCTGCGTCGTGACGTAGCCTTCACTCGATTCTGCCAATTTTCCTGTATACAGATTTGATAGTGCCTATGTCGTCACTTATGGTCTCTGGAGGAAAAAAAAAAATGATAATGATTTCTGGAATTGAGAAGATGATTTCTAGTTTCCTCTAAATTTGGGGGAAAAAATATCGTCATTTTTTTATTTTTTTTTTATTGGGTTTTAACGACGCACTGTAATGATTACTAAGATCTATTGGCGTCGGATGAATGATTAATGAAATGATGGGATGATGAGATGAAGGTTTTTATGGGTAGAGGGAAGGATAGTGGGAAGGAAGCGGTCGTGGCCTATATTGTAGGAACCATCCCGGCATTATAGCCTAGACTACAGAGGGAAACCACGAAAAACCCCTGTAAAGATGGACGGTGGCGGGGATCGAACAGGGTCCGATATGTCCCTTCACCTCCCGGATCACATGAAGCAAGTGCGCTAACCACTCAGCTACTGTGCCGGTCCGATATGTCGTCATAATTCGTTAGAATTATGGTTGTGTTGTCCTTCAAAGTCTTATGATTATTTGTGTGTTTGGTATCCTCTTTGCGAAAACCTTTTTCCACACAGAGACTGGAGATGTCGCCCTCGGTAGCTCAGTCAGTTGAGGCACCGCTTCATGAGATCCGGGAAGTGAGGGGGTACATCGGACGTTGTTTGATTCTCGCCACCGTCCATCTTCACAGGGATTTTCCCTGGTTTCCCTCTGTAGTCTAGGCTGATGCCGGGATGGTTCCCACTATATAGGCCACAACCGCTTCCTTAACACTATCCTTCCCAATATTCATAAGAACCCTCATCTCATCATCCCATCATCTCATTAATCATTCATCCGACGCCAATAGATCTCAGTCATCATTACAGTGCGTCGGTAAAACCCAATATATAAATAAGAAAATAAAAAATCCCCGCCACAATCCATTCTTCACAGAGGTTCTTCATGCTTTCTCTCTGTAGCTTGAGCTATTGCTCCAAGATGAGCCACGACCGCTTCCTTCCCACTATCCTTCCCAATACCTGAGAAACCTTCATCTCATCAATCATTCATCTGACACCAATAAATCTTAATTATTATTAAAGTGCGTCGTTGAACACAATATAAATAAATAGTTATATAATCACCTGCTCATCCTTACCCCCGTATAACCTAGCTATAATAAAGTCGTGACCAAAGACGCCTCAAACATAATTTTGCACCAAATTTAAATTTTGACGGTTACATTTGACAAGTCAAAAACATTCATGCAACCGGTTAGTTGGCCAATAACCCATTCCCCCCCCTCCCCCCCCCCCCCACTGTGGTCACATAGAGACCAATTATAAACTCTCATTAAACTCTGCTATTAATTATAACCGCACAACAATTAAACCAGGTGTCTCGCGATGACGTCATCGGAAGATCACATGACTTCCGGTTGTCTAGTCGCGCCTGACCGTCATTGATCCGGTATCCGCCAATACGCGTCGACTTCCGTCCAGCGGCGTCGAACTAGTGGGACTCTTTATCACGGGGGGGTCGGTGACGCGAGTTACAGATAGAGAAATTTGTTCATTTATTTTTCTTATTTTTATTTTTCTTAGTTTATTTTGTTTCAGGCTAGATTTTTCAAATTTATTTATATATGGGTTTAACGACGCACTGTTGTGATGGCCAAGATCAATTAGCGTCGGCGTAAGATATATGAGATGGTGGGATGATGAGATGATGAGATGATATGTTTTTTATTAGCTGTTATTTGGATAGTGGGAAGGAGTCGGCCATGACCCGTTGCTAAGGAACCATCCCAGTATTGATCTGAACGACAGATAGAAACCAGAGGACCTGTCAGGATGGTCGACAGTGACGGGAATCGTATACCCCATCTCCTGAATAACAGTTCAGTGTGCTAGCCACTCGACCACACGTCTCAGTGATTGGTTAGATTTAAAACAAACATAAGAACAGAGCTAGATTTTTTTCGGTCAGCGAAATGAAAATCTTCGCTACGCTCACCTATTAATTAACACAATACATCGAAAGCTTACTACACATGCAGCCTCGATCAAGATGTTGGTATTGGTATAGTTACAAGAGTGTGTAGACTTAGTAGACGACTGTTTGGCAAAAGCTATAAGTTAAATATACGAACCAGTCCCCCGCTGAACCGTCATTCGGGAGACCGGGGTTCGATTCCCGCCATGTTCAACCATCCTAACAGGGCTTTTCGTGGTTTGCCTCTGTCGTTCAGGTCAATACTGGGATGGTTCCTTAACATCAGGCCACGACCGACTCCTTCCCACCATCCAAAACACCTAATGAAATAACCTTTCATCTCATACTTGTTCTTAATTCTGATACTTGACTTGGTAGTTGCTAGGTATAATAATAATAATAATAATCTATCCCAAATTCCAAATTGTTGGGTCAGGAGGTGGAACACATTCCACCAAATTGCTAGGTTCCCGTATCTCCAGGAAATAAGCTGGCCAAGCCCGTTTCATCCTCTTTTTCCTCCAAGTCTTCCTTTTTACGCACCAACTCCCTCCATCTTGTTCTGTCTTCCCACAATCTCGCTTCTTCCACTACGTTTCATATTCCTTCTCTTGCAGCAACATTCTCCTTGATCAATCCACTCCATTTCTCTCTTGGTCTTCAGGTATTTATTAAATATAACATTCACCATTTATACCAATGCATGTATATTCCCTTGTTCGTTCGTTGTATGTGATTCATTATCTGCCATTGTATCCTTGACTATTCATATAATTCACTCAAAAATGTTCCAATTTATATTGTAATCCACTCGGACGAAAATGAAAATGAATAAATGAATAAATAAAATCATCCCCGACGCCAATAGATCGTACCACCACAGAGAAATAGTTGGATATAATTGAACTCATTTAACGCATTGTGAAAATAATAGCACTTGGTGAGTTACGTATATATAGTGGAGGACAATTTGTAAGTTTCGTCGGGTGAGAAGTTCTTGATATAATATCCATACCATATTGTATGATCAAATTATTGAAGAGATTTTATTGTTTGTATAAAAATTGATACCAATAAAAAAAAATTGAATATTGAGATGATGATGAGTTGATGAGACTAATTGAAAATGTATACTGATATTCTTGACCTCATCTAAAATAGATTGAATCGAAGCTGCCTCGAACCATAATCAGAAACTGAGCTGAATAATAATTGGATGAGCGTAGCGAAGACTCAATTACACTGTACTTGAAAAATCGAAGGTGTTTTTTTTTTTGTTTTTTTGTTTTTTTGTTCGCGCTCTACAGGTCAAACAAAAATTCAGATCATGATGAAACTTGGCACACATATGAACCCCTATCTGACTTGATGCTGTATGGTTTTGAGGCAAAATCGGTTAAACAATTCTTGAGATAAATCATTTTGAAGTTTTCAAAAAACCCATATGAATAAGCCAGGCGGAAAAAATGACAAAGTGAATGTTCTCCGAAATTTTTAAAATTCTCACAGAACTCGAACCACATAATAATACACATTATTCCGAACTTTTACTCAAATCGGATCAGCCGTTTTGATGTAAAAGAATATATAATGTTATTTGTGTCAATTATTTAAAGCTATTAAGATACCTATTAAATCAAAGCAACAAGTGTCACCACTTGATTATAAACGATTAAAACAAAGCCTTCTTTATTATCACATAAATTATTAGAGGAAAATAAGATGGCAGTGATGTAATGGTTTGGATCTCAAGGTGTATATATATATAATAACCAATCCAAAGATAAGTTGATATGTTCCAGCTCATCCATCAACGCGGAAACACATAACGCGTTTGCCTAGTGATAATAATTATAAAAAAATAATAATATATGGAATAATAATAATAATATATATAATAATAATAAAATAATAATTATTATTATTATAAGGATAGGGAACGGTGGAAGGAACTCGTAGGAAGAGAAGAAGAAGCAGAGGAAAGTAGTGGTGAAGAAGAAGAGGAAGAGGTCGGAACTGGCAGGAACCGATGGAGAGATGAATCCTGCCCTAGATGAATCGGTGGAAACACCCCCTGGCCCAATTTAATTGGTTATCTGGGAAAGATATATATATATATATATATATATATATATATATATATATATATATATATATTATCATAAGGGAGATCTTACCACCACGCACAAAAAAAAAAATGTTTGGACATAAAACTCATTTAACACATTGTAAAATGTATAGTGATGAAGAATAGGTAATTAGTTCAAAACTTATGTTTAAGAAGAGGTTCTTAAAATTCTTCATTAACATTTTCGATTGTGAAAATATTGTATATATTGTATAATCGAATGAGTGATTGGATCAATAATTGAATGAGTGATTGGATCAATAATTGAATGAGTGATTGGATCAATAATTGAATGAGTGATTGGATCAATAATTGAATGAGTGATTGGATCAATAATTGAATGAGTGATTGGATCAATAATTGAATGAGTGATTGGATCAATAATTGAATGGACGAAGTGACTGATTGATTCGAATATTGAAATAATAATAAATTGAGTACTAAAACTAATTGAAAATCAATACATATTTTCCACCTCATCTGAAATATAGATCGAATCAAAGCTACCCCAATCTATAATCAGAAACTGAACTGAATCCTAGAGAACATATCTCAAAATTGGGTGAATTCTCGGCTAATCAAACCGTAAATAATGTACTCAGACCCATGTGTGTCAGTTGGTGAGAACATATGGCATGAGTAACCATGGTGATAACAACTTTAAACTGCCAGCTAGAGCTACTTTTCGGTTGGTCGATTCGATTTGAGATGAACTAGAACCAAAGAACTCTGGCATAAACATAATTCCTGATCCATTACAGCTGATCAACTCCTGATCCTGAGCTGTGCTGAACAGCTGATCCTGATCCATTACAGCTGATCAACTCCTGATCCTGAGCTGTGCTGAACAGCTGATCCTGATCCATTACAGCTGATCAACTCCTGATCCTGAGCTGTGCTGAACAGCTGATCCTGATCCATTACAGCTGATCAACTCCTGATCCTGAGCTGTGCTGAACAGCTGATCCTGATCCATTACAGCTGATCAACTCCTGATCCTGAGCTGTGCTGAACAGCTGATCCTGATCAATTACAGCTGATCAACTCCTGATCCTGAGCTGTGCTGAACAGCTGATCCTGATCCATTACAGCTGATCAACTCCTGATCCTGAGCTGTGCTGAACAGCTGATCCTGATCCATTACAGCTGATCAACTCCTGATCCTGAGCTGTGCTGAACAGCTGATCCTGATCCATTACAGCTGATCAACTCCTGATCCTGAGCTGTGCTGAACAGCTGATCCTGATCCATTACAGCTGATCCTGATCCATTCAAAGGTTCAAACAGCTATAGGCTATATAGAGATCTACAGACAAATTTCACAGACGAAACGAAATGATATATATATTTTTTTATATATTTTTTTTATTCAATATTCATCATTAAAACAAAACACTTGTTATTATCAGAATTACAAATAGTATCTAAAACTAAACAAGGAAGATTCTTCAATCACATTGACACTCAAATGAAAAGAAAAGAACAATAAGCGGAAATAATGAAAAATAAAAAGTTGTAATAATGAGAAAAAAATAAGTTGTTCTTTTGAAAAAAAATAATGATACCCACATAAGCCGAAGCTTGTGTGTGAGAAAGAAGAGAAAATAAGTAGGCTATGAATCAAAGAATAATATCTTAAATGTAATATAATATAGTTTTAATAAGTAATAATATTAAACAATATCCAAATATCCACTATTTAAATCACGGTTGAAGGGTTTACCTGATGGAAAATGCATTTTATAATGTTGAAGAATTCTTAGGAATGTAATTATCTTTTTGATGAATTATATGTGATGATCTCTCTACTTATACCGTGTTGAGCCAAAAGTATTTAATTATGTAATGTTAATTCTCATACTTTTTCTTGTTCATGTGGTTGAAATACCATCTATAAATAACTGAAATGATATTACATTAGGTAAGAAATAATTAAGACTAGTTGTTATAACTATAGCTAAAACTGCGACTGATGTTCAAACAATGTATATATATATATATTTTTTAGTAACATCGAAACTTGGAACAAAATCATTGTTCCCCAATTAGGGCCATTATATACTTTATATATTATATTTTGTAGAGAACAAATGAATAAATCATAATTATACAGTTTCCAACCACTAAAGGCCCACAACAAGAATGTTATGTATAAGCGTGGATGATGTGATGAGCTACAATTCTAGTTCTAACCAATCATACATAATAAACGATGAATTCGAGAAAATGCATCAAAACGAAGCTTATAAATATTATATTATTATTCATCATGAGCTTATTAACGAAGCTTATAATAAAGGTAAGCTAACGTAACTAGAATTCCAACTGATCTATGCTGATGTGAAAACACTCATCTCAAATAGATAACTACACAGTGAGTCTGATAGAATTCTGAACTCACGTTGAGCTGATCCAATTTACGCTAGAACCTAAAACTAACTCCATTCAATAAGAAGTGAAGAAGAATAAAGCTCAAGATAAGCTAATCCAATTCACGCCAACCTGAAATTAACTCCATCCAATGAAAAGTGACGATATAACTCAAAATAAGCTAATCCAATCCACACTAACCTAAAATTTACTCCATTCGGTATATAAAGTGGAAAAAATAAAGCTCAAGATAAGCTATATCTAATTCACGCTAACCTGAAATTAACTCCATCCGATAAAAAGTAGCTTGAAATAAAGCTCGAAATAAGTTAATCCAACCAACTCCAACCTGGAACTAACTCCAACCTGGAATTAACTCCAACCTGGAACTAACTCCATCCAATAAAAAGTAGCTTGAAATAAAGCTCGAAATAAGTTAATCCAACTAACGCTAACCAAGCTATTCTGAAATGAAATTACACTAAGGCCCGGTATTACCACGGCCAGTTAGTATTATCTGACAGTTGGTGAAAACAAATAGCATGGGTGACCATGGTGATAACAAGTTTGAACTGTCAGATAAAGGCTAACTGGACTTGGTAATACTGGGCCTAATCCAAGTAAACCCATAACTTCGAACTAAATGTAATAAACCAAGCCAAAACAGAAAGCTAATCTGAATCTGACAGTTATCAACAGACCATTTAATACGTTATACGATATTCTATTTTCAACTCGCTTAAATCGCAATAAACTCTGTCATTATCTTCATTGTCCGTCCATCTCAATGTTCCGGTCGACCGTCTCCCCTATTCCATAACCAAGACGATCGTTCGCCCCGACACTTCAATAATCTCACACACCATTAATCATATTCCCAATATCTACACCTTTTAAGATGTTTGCTAAATCAGGTTTTATTTATATATATATATATATATATATATATATATATATATATATATATATATATATATATATATATATATATATATTTATATATATATATTTATATATATATATATATATATATATATATATATATATATATATATTATATATGTATATATATATATATATATATATATATATATATATATATATATATATATTTATATATATATATATATATATATATATATATATATATATTATATATGTATATATATATATATATATATATATATATATATATATATATATATATATATATATATATATATATATTATATATGTATATATATATATATATATATATATATATATATATATATATATATATATATATATATATTATATATTATATATGTATATATATATATATATATATATATATATATATATTATATATGTATATATATATATATATATATATATATATATATATATATATATATACATATATATATATATATATATATATATATATATATATATATATATATATATTATATATGTATATATATATATATATATATATATATATATATATATATATATATATATATATATATATATATTATATATGTATATATATATATATATATATATATATATATATATATATATATATATATATATATATATATATTATATATGTATATATATATATATATATATATAACATTGTCATCTTGTAATACGACAATCGTTGGTCTAATTGTATAGATGAGTATGAACAATCAGAAGTCTCGAATTGTTTTTTCTTAGGGACTGGTTCCAACGTATTTTCTAGATAGAATGATATGACTGAACCATTGTAGACACAAGAAATGAAGGTTCGAAACATCCGTGTTATAGTGATGTAGAATAGAGAAGACGGTCGATGGCCACCTACTTAGATGTGTCCATGAGATATGGAGGTTTGAAACAACAGTGCGTTAGTGGTGTAGGATTAGGGAGACGGTCGATCGGACCTTCATCTCTAGTAGATATGAATTACACAAACGAGAAATGAATAATCTTCGAACTAACAGTGTGTTAGTGATGTGGGATAGGAAAAACGGTCGCTCGGAACTCTCATCTCTCTTGGATATAACTTATAC
>CAXFZR010000126.1:0-10000 GCA_964007535.1 Brachyptera risi | reverse complement strand
CTAACTGCTACTAACTACTAACTAACTGCCAGACCATATAACTACCGGAATTCTTATCATATTATTTAGTTGGTATAGACAACCGTCTTCAGCCTTACAAGACTAACATTGTCCTGCGCATCGACACCCAATACACTTGTCCACATTCCTCCCGTGTACCTCGACCAATCAGCGACGAGATAGATAACATTCCTGTATCCGTGCTCGAGATTATGCAATGGTTGGTCTTGAAACGCCACCGAACCATTGTAACGTCTTTCGGTTCCTCGGTCTCGTAAATCAGTCAGATGTCTTCTTGCTGGGAATATATACAGCTCTCTCGATTATTGTGCGAGACACACGCGGTGGTTGCGCTGGGGGAAGTGCAGCTTTTTGTGTTCGGAGAGCTACAATGTTGATTGTATGAGAAGTATATAAGAAGAATTTTCTGAATTGAATATATATTCATCTCAAACCCAGATAACCAATTAAATTGAGCTAGGGGGTGTTTCCATCACTTTTTCTAGGGCAGACTTCTCATATCAATCAGTTTGAAAAAAAAAAATTGTCTCGGTAAAAATGATTGTATTGGCATAGTCGTAATTTGTTATTAATTTACTTGGGTGAAATAGCAAAGAGTATATCTATCTGTATAAAGTTTATGAGATCCACTCTACTCAGATCCAATTCGGGTTTTAATTTGTTGATGAGATGATTACAGAAAATATAAAGAAAGTTGATATTTGCGGAACAATGCACCAGGAAAAAGATAAATATGCATTTTTATATTTTCCTTACTATTTTTACAACATTTGAAAATATGTACAGTTATATCTCTCCAACTATTTAGCGATGTGGAGGTAAGCATATTTGTTTGAAATTAAGACCCAAGAATTGTCATATCTTGAATTTTATTTTTTAAATTTTTCATTTAATTTTAATTTTTTATTTAATTTTTTATCCAAATTTTATAAACATATGATTCAACAATGTGAAGACGGAATGAAAATCAATCATTGATTTGAAATCAAGTTCCAACTTCATTAAACGTCACGTGACACCTCGCTAAACAGTACTCTGATTGGTCAGTGTTTCCAACAACCAACAGCCTATCACGGCACGTCTTCACGCTTCCCGCGTCCGATTACACCGCGTACATTACACATAGCGTTGAAATCAACGAACCTTACAAGCGAATAATCTCTTTATACTACAAGATATCTTAACAATACATTCAACTAATGGAACTCTTTATTGTGCTAAACGGTATCTCTTTCCTTCTATTTCTCTCTCTCCTCTCTATTTCTCTTTCTTTCTCTCTCCTTTTCTCTCGATCATTCATAATATATCACCGAATTTTATTCAAAGTATAAGAGAGATTTATACACTATAATTTTCTAGCATGATGTAATTTGCAATCGGTTATGGTCCTAACAACTAGTTAAAATTCATATATTTGTGTATAAATCATTATTATTATTTTTTTCTAATATTCAAAAAAGGGATTTTTTGTGTAGGGCCTAATATCGGTGGTGGTGCCGTGTTGATCAAGGAAAATCGACGTTTTTGCAATCGAAATTGATGGAAAGGGAATTTTAATATTATATGTTATATATATATATTTAAATATCATTCGATTTGAAACATTGCTAATGAAGTGTAAGTCATGCAAATTATTTTACAACCGCCAACATATAAATACATACTGTAAAACAAGTTGCTCAGCCCGCAGATATGATATTTAATTATAACAACTAGAATCAGCTTTTCGAAACGTCGACTTTGTGCCGTTGATTAGTACGTTAGGAAATCAATCATAATTAAAAACGAGATTGCATATGTGTTCATCAAGCTATATTTGAAAGGAATAGCAAACATTTTCATTAATTTTTTATTTCAATTGGAAACGATAGACTTCTCAAGATTAATTAAAAGTATATATACATATGTATATATATATATATATATATATATATATATATATATATATATATATATATATATATATATATATATATTCACTTATATACATTTATATATATATATATATATATATATATATATATATATATATATATATATATATATATATATATATACATATACATACATGTGTGTGTATATATACAGATATTTATTTTTTAATTATATGGTTTTTAATTGAAAAGTAATAATAGAGTAATAATCGAACCAGAGTTTAATCGTTGATTGTGATTCGTGACACGCTCGTTGTTAATGCACTTCGATATATATCGATAGTCGATGTACTCGATAGGATTGAAGGGATGTTGAGAGAAGTGAAGTGACGAGACGATGTGGAGTGAATACTAAATACCCAATCGATTGTACTCGAATTTCAGTCTGGAGTATACTTACCTACTTTCCATTACAACAATGCTGCAGTTTATAGGCCCATATATATATATATATATATATATATATATATATATATATATATATATATATATATATATATATATATATATATATATATATATTATATATATATATATATATATATATATATATATATATATATATAATATATAGATACAATGGAATATATATATATATTTATATATATATATATATATATATATATATATATATATATATATATTCATATATATATATATATATATATATATATTCATATATATATATATATATATATATATATATATATATATATATATATATATATATATATATTTATTTATATATATATACATATATATATAAAATATATAGATACAATGGAATATATATATATATATATTTATTTATATATATATATATATATATATATATATATATATATATATATATATTCATATATATATATATATATATATATATATATATATATATATATATATATATATATATATATGTGTGTGTGTGTTTTTATATTCAAATTTCGAATACGTACGATTTTTAAGATGAGCTAGAGATTCATTCGAATTGTATTTAAAATCTACACACATTGATTTCAAAACTTCTGTGATCTTCATAAAACGTCCATGATTATTGTCCAAACAAGCGCCTCACAACTGAAAATTCAAATATTTCAGATTGAAAGCTCTTTGTTCCCTGTTATATGATCCTACGGAAATTGTAAAAATTCCTATCAATTATTTATCACAACATATTCGACTTATTTTCACCAATACGAATACCTTTTCAAGTTGGAAGAATTGAAAAGCCTATATAGAAAACTTTTCATTTTCAGGATTTCTCTTGGAACCTGTGTAGTGCACAAAAAAAAACTAACAAACACACAAACAATTAGAGAAAATCCACTTTTTGGACCGAATGTAACTCTTCGCCTATACCATCATCTATGAATGATTATATATAATGATTGCATAAAAAAAAAAATTGTGCATCTGGTCATCAGGTTGCTATGTGCATCTGGTTGCTATGCACCTCACATGCACTTGTCGCTAGTGGGTTTGTACGCGACGGACCACTTGTTGGGAGGTCTCAGCCGAATTCACGAGGAGACAAAATCAGTTTTGCGATCGGTTTATCGAAAGTAAAACTACCAGTTGTGTGTGTTCCCTTTTTTTATTGCTATACGTTTGTTGTAATTCGGGTTTAGCGTGTATTTGTAGTTCAAGTACATCTCGACGACATGGTCACATCTGGTTGTCAGCTGGTTACCATGGTAACCTGTAGTCATGGTACCGAGGCTGTGATTTGAGAACACAATTGACAGATGTAGATCGTCCGCCCTCGTGATGTCACAAAATATAAAAACCAATCAAGTGGACAGTGAAGCAGGGAAAATAGGGAAATAGCCAATCAAGGTATCTAAAATTTCCCTTACTTCGTATAACCACGCCCATCTACATTGGTCAATTTGGGCTGACATTCGTTGTTCACTTATTATAATAATGTGTGATCACAGGGCCGTGTCAAGACATTTTTGACAAATTTTTTTCATTTTTTTCCATTTTTTTTTCACATCCCCCCCTCCCCATTCACTTATGAGCAATCCATCATCAAATACATAGATTTTGATGAGTATTTTTGTAAAATTGTTTTTTAATACTCGATCTTTATTCAGGAATTGACATCTAATAATACGAATTTATATAATATTAAATACACTTCTTTTTAAATGAATACATCATTCATATGAAAATGTGTTTTATAATTTCAATGGGCCTTTGAATATTTGCGCCCTAGAGCTGGGTCTTGTGGGCCCGAGCCCTAATATGGCACTGTGTGTGACGTCACTTGAAAGTAGCCTATTGGGAAATAGCATGTTTGTCATGTTACTATATAGAAACTAGAAAAGTTTGGAGCAAACATGAGTTGTAATTGAAGAACATAATTCGAGGGATATTTTAGTCAACATATGACAACAATGTGTGACGTCATTTGAACTGTTGTACTGTTGTAATTGTAATGTAATGTTGTACTGTAATTGTACTGTTGAATCCACGATAGAGCATTCACACAATATTCCAATACTGAATTGTTTCCTATTTCAATATTATCAAATTTAAAAACTATTTTCATTGTTAAAAATTCGTTCTCTCCGTAAATAGTGCAATTATTTGTTGTATTTGATTGGAGAATCCGATTATTTATATTTGTATTATTATTTATTTATTCAATTCATTATTTCATTCATTCTGTTATATTCATCAAGAATATATTCATTACATTCCGAAAATTGTTCAATTTTTAACTGCTCAATTTTTAATTTTTAATTTCATAGGTAAGGTAAAAATTCTATTTCACAATTGTTTGGACATTTTTCTTTCTCAAGTAAAGTTGAGTATTAATAAACAATGTTCCTATGTACCATTGGCGGTATGGTGAACATACAATATTGGCTTACTCCTATAATAGCAAAAGGAATAGACTTATTATCGTAAGTAAAATTTCTGAAAGATTTCAATTTCAACTAGCACTAGTTTTTAGTTGTTTGTATTCACTGTGTACACATGTTTTTACAGTGGGAGTGCAAAACCGTGAAAACCCCACTTATAAATAAAGCCTAATTATTTTTATCCCACATTCTAATTCTATATACACTCACTAAGCTTATCCCCACAACACATTCAACGTGGTTTCCTCCCTCCCGAGTGTGTATTACAATTAGCGTACGTTACATAAACCTAGTTTACGATGTGTTTATTATTTATTAACGCTTGACTTTACGAATAATTTATTGTATAATTATCAGATATAATATCCGCGTTGATTCGACCATAATGGATAACTCACTTTACGCCGTAAATCATCTGTATAATGTAAACGCAGCGTGGCTTTCAATTACATCGTGTTTTTGTTCTACCGGCTGCATGGATATTCATACACACAAAGCAAATCGTTTACCTTGTTAAGCCTTTGCCTAACAATGGACCGAGTCGGAAAAAACAAACGAAAAGTTTAGCAGGTAATTCGTGTAATTAATACTAATTGCTACCTCGGTCGTTTTGCTTGGTGCGCCCCATGTGGTCCAGATTGAAACTAAACCGGGGATCGTCGCTCCATACGCGTGTTTTCTTCTGTTGAAATATGTATATACCCGAAAAGAATTCCGGTTTTCTAGATTTTGATTATGCGCTTAGTAAAACGTGATCGTGTAGAGGTTTGGCGCGATGCATTGAAATGCAGTTTAGCGAAATGCAGTTTAGTAAAGTGCAGCCTCCGAGCGTGGTGAAGATTGATATTATAATCCTTTGATTATGTTAATTTAGAAGTTATTAAAGTTGGTTGCGTGGAAGGGAAGCTAGAGCGCGCTGACGGGTTATAGCAAAGTGAGGTGCACATTATTCAACTTGTTATTTATTCTCTTTTTTTTTTTTTGATATCAAAGATGATGTTTTAATGCCAATAAGAAACTTCGTGAGCTCGAGTCTCGGTTTATATCACAGACTCAACAAGTGGTATATACTTGATAGACCGGAGAGGATATGAAGTTGTCTTGTTTTCTGCTCGAAGAAGCAGAATGCTACTTTGTCAGAAGGATGTTATGATGATACCGACCTAGAAATTCACGTTTACGTCAGGATTTAATTTTTACATTTTTTAAAATGGTTGTTGAACTCGAGTCAAGTTGTTAGCTGTATTAATGAATGTATTATTTCTGGTAATGCGGGTCGAAATACGTTCCCTTGTTTCAATGGTTTCTTCGAATATTTCTCTCTTTTAAACGGTTTGAGATAAATCAATTTAGTTTTCACTCCCTTGTTGATTGAAACTTGGCCTACTCAGGACAATTTACAGAAGCTGGAGATTCAAAAATTTCTGATCAGAAATAAAGGAGCATCTCTATAGTAACATATTAATTACTACCATTGAACGAATATTAGATTGAATGATATTCAAGGACATCACAACGTATTGCATTTGAAATCTGCAACTAGCTTTCAACGAATAATGATGATAATTATTTCACAAATTTCAGAGAAGACCAGAAATAACATCTCAATTTCAGTAACTAAAATTAATTTGAGGACACGGCCCTTTTTCTGAGTCATGACGTAGACATCACTCGATTCTGTTCATGTTTCTATACAGAATTGGTAATGACTGCGTCATGTCTCATGGTCTCTGAATGTCAAAATAATTAATTTCAATTTCTGAAATTCAGATAATGATTTCTATTTTTTTTCTATATCAAGATGAATGAATTTTTTTCATCAGTCATCAAAATCTAGTTTCAGGATTGTGACGTCATTTAAAAGACATATTTTAGAAAATATAGAACCAAATTGAGATTACTCGACCGTGTGTGTAATATTTTCCTTCATAAATATTTTTACGATTTTCTATGCCTCACTCCCCTGGGAGGAAACCGTTCCAGACTTGACTCATAAACACCGCCTGCTCTAGTAACAATGTCTGTCGAGCCAGATGTAATATGTCTGGACTTTCAAACGATCCTCCAACGCCTTCTCTATAATAAAGACGCGCCATCTAGATCCCGCACGAGCAAACTCTGTCATCGTCCCAAGCACGGCCTTGTGTGTTTCAATCAACGGCCTCCTAATAACGTGACGTCCGCGGGGCGGTGGCGGCACAATACGGCGCAGCTGGCCCCACCAATAGGTCAACGATGAAAAGATTCGGATGATATTTTTAGAGGAACCGAACGTAGAGATTTAATTGGCGCGTGGTTATTGTAAACAAACCGATGTTTCATTAAATTATATATCTCTTTCGTCGTTAACGGATTTTTTTTTCGCAACCGCAGAACAGATTTCTTGTCAAAGAAGCGACGTCTTGATTGTGGTACGAATGTGGTGTAGGCAAAGTGTGAATGTGATGACTAGTAAAGCGTAATACATGCAGTGTACTTGTCTTTACATGTAATTATTATTATATCTCAGTATACTGGTACAACTGGATTCTTTTGTGGGGAATGTGATGTGAAAATTATCGGTTCAGACTATTATGTGAGCATGTAACTGTATATTCCAGTTCATTATAATATACGTAGCATGTGTCTGATGCTAGTCATACAGCAAACAGTAGTTTCTAAGATGCCATACATTTTCAATTGCTCATTTTTGTGATGGATCGATCCAATTGAATCGTTTATCAAAGATATCCAACAATAGTTGTCTCAGATTATAAATCAGTCATCCATATAACGATTCTTCTCTATTCTATTTCCAGATCACGTGGCCGAGCTGACGCGTCAATCCGAAAACAAGACCGAGTCCCTCTTCAACCAGGTGTACCACCGCATCGCCACTCTATCCCGTCCCTCCATCAGGCTCCTCTACGCCGACCTCTCCACCTACCTATTGAGCCAATCCTCAATGAACAGCACCGTCGTCAATCCCAGTGAACTCAACCTAGAAGATTCCGTCAAGAATTTCTTCACCGATCTCTTCCCTCTGATCTACCATCACGCCGTCAATCCTCACCTCCGCGACTTCTCCGTCGACTACAAGTCGTGTCTGCGCGCGGCGATGGCCGAAATACAACCGTTCGGTGGCGTTCCCCGTCAACTGAGCGCCAGCGTCTCGAAGACGATGGAAGCAACACGTGTCCTCCTCCAAGCGCTCAGCCTCGGCGCGGAAGTCCTCAACAGCACGGACATGCTGCTGAATGGTGGCGGCAGCGAATCGCACGAGTGCCACACGGCGTTGCTGCGCATGTCGTACTGCGCACGGTGTCAAGGTCTAGTGCGTCACGTGAAGCCGTGTGCGGGGTATTGTTTGAACGTGCTGCGCGGATGTCTGACGCAGCACGCAGCGGAGTTGGATCTGCCGTGGAACGGGTTTGTCGAGGCGACGGAACGGTTGGTCGTGGCGGTCAAGGGACACGAGACGAGGGGCGTCATGTTGAATGTGGAACAAGTTTTGACGACCTTGGATTCGAGAATTCTGGAGGCTATTATGTTTGCCATGGAGAACGGACCTGAACTGGAGAAGAAGGTAAGACCTCTTTGAATTATCGCATTTTTTTAAATGTTGATTTTATTTCCTTCATGACGATTCACGCTTGAATTGGTGCTAATCGCTAAATACATAATATCGAGTAAGACTATTAGTAAATAAACTGATATCTGTGGACCAATCACCAATCAGAAAAGTTGTTTCTTACGTCTTCAGTGTTCGTTCTTAATACTAAAACAATTTGAATTGATCTTAATTTTTTTTCATGTTCATGTTCAAGTTCAAGTTCATTCTATTGGTGTTATCATTGATGAATTATCAATAATGTACAAAATTACACGTAACAAATTAATTGATAAAACTGAGACAAAGTTATTATGAAAATAGAAAGTGGAAAAATTAGATTATAATTATTTTCTTGATAACACACGACTATAGTTATCAACTGGAACGGATAATGTATACACATTTGCTCACACCCTGGGAAATACCAGTGTTCACAGGCTGTCATTCACAGTGGTTGAATGATCTACAGGTATTTATAGATTTTAACTAAGTATAGTTGAAAAAATGAAACAAAAAAGATGAAAGGAAATCAGATTAATAGAATAAAAAGAAGAAAAGAAGATCGGATTAGGTTAGCCTGAGAGTGTAGAAAGTAAGAGGTCAAGTTCTCCCACGGTTGAAAGCGACGTCATCTGCGCTCGTGGAAGGTCGTTCCATTGGGAGTATATCTGCCAATGTTGGAGTTGTACCACTTTAGGTTGAGTTTCTTGACATGATCAATTCGTCATGTTTCCAATCCCTCAGGGATATTCCAGAAAAACACTAACATCAAAACATATATTTGATTAAACTAGAATATTTATTGACATGTATGGTCCATACAGAATGCCTGTTACACGCGTACGTGTTAACATGTCGAGCTAATGGAAATAACTATTCTGGTTTGATCAAATATATGTTTTAATGTTAGTGTTTTCCCTAAATATACATCCCTGAGGTATATAGAAACATTACATATGGCGCCCAACGTGGGGAACCATATGTAGTATTTTCCCTTTAAATATACATCCCTGAGATGTATGGCAACATTACAAATTCATTCACAAAAACTAACATTACCGAAATCCTTTCAGACGTATATCTACTATAGCTAAATGTTTCCACGATCGTCGTTCTCGTCCTATATCGACTCTATTAATTGAACATCTATCGCGGCGTCGTGTATTTATCCGAATCCGATACTGATTCGCTTAGAAGTATCCGCTAAACACTCGGGTTATCGTCGTCTGAGCGACGGTTGAAGACGGTACAGGAAGATTGTGACCCAATTGGCTCTGTGCCTTTCAACTCCGGACGTCCTGCACAGCCAGAGCCGGATTGATTGGACCTTCAAAGTCAACTCGACTCAATGAATTGGACCGATTGGCCGTGCGGTTCTCGAGGGAATCGTGTTGAATGGGGGAGGGAGAGGCGGGGGGGGGGGGGGGGGATTAATTATTTGATTATAGTTGGTCACTGAGCCAAACTGATAATGTGTCATCGGAAGAAAAAAAAAACAACCCTGCTAATTTCAATATGTTGACAATGGGAAAAATACAACGTGAATTAATAATAATGATAATAGTTTTATTGATCATTAGGTT
>CAXFZR010000125.1:0-18642 GCA_964007535.1 Brachyptera risi | reverse complement strand
TCGAGGTACCTCAAGAAGACAAGAACGACTCCAGAAGATGGCGAATAGTTTTTCGCCGAAACGTCGAGTTACAGGGTTCTTTTCAGAACCACCCACACTCATCCCAGAAGGGCAAATCTCCGCAAAGCCAGTATTACCATATATATATATATATATATATATATATATTTATATATATATATATATATATATATATATATATATATATATATATATATATATATATATATATACATATACATATATATATATATATATATATATATATATATATATATATATATATATATATATATATATATATATATATTGAAACTTTCAAAATTTCACGACTCATTTTATAATAATGATATATATTTAACAGGAAGATTAAAGTCGTGTATGAAATTGTGAAACCTTTTTAATATCTCTACGTTTCAACCATTATGTTATGGTCTTTTTCAAGAGAATAATTGGACTGAATAATATGACAAAAATTGTAATCGATTATTTCTCAACATATGCACTTGGTTACCACTACGTTTTTAACAGTCAATATATGGATGGAACCTTGGCTCATTAAACATAAATTCGAAAATTGTTCGAATATCAGTGAAAAAATATAGAAGCGAGCATAAAAATAGTGAGATTGAAAATAAAAATATAAATACAAATAAAAATAAAAAGTGGCTGACTCGATACAAGACTTCTCGATTCATCTTGGCCGCAGATCGTAGGAATATCTTTTTGGTCCTCTTGTTTCAGTATCTTCATTTACTTGTTGAGGGGCACTGCATTGGAGTTGTGGCCTTCTTCCCATTCTTTTCAAAGATGCGAGAGCTGTGGACCAACTGGGGGACATGATGTATCCGCTGTCTTCACCCTTGAAATTTTGAGGGTGTTTTCTTATTTCGATGGCCTCGCTTATTGCCCTTGGCCATCGTTTCACTTGACGATCCACAACTTTCGCATCTTCATAAAGAATATGATGCATCTCTTCAATAGCATGCTTTGCTATGGCTGAATTATGTACATTGCCGACCCTCTCATTACATTTGTGCTGCTTAAGCCTGGCAGACACTGGTTTCATAATAAATGGCACAAATATAATGAGAGGGTCGGCAATGTACATAATTCAGCCATAGCAAAGCATGCTATTGAAGAGATGCATCATATTCTTCATGAAGATGCGAAAGTTGTGGATCGTCAAGTGAAACGGTGGCCAAGGGCAATAAGAGAGGCCATCAAAATAAGAAAACACCCTCACAATTTCAATGGTGAAGACAGCGGATACATCATGTCCCTCAGTTGGTCCACAGCTCTCGCATCTTTAAAAAGAATGGGAAGAAGGCCACAACTCCAATGCAGTGCCCCTCAACAAGTAAATGAAGATACTGAAACAAGAGGACCAAAAAGATATTCCTACGATCTGCGGCCAAGATGAATCGAGAAGTCTTGTATCGCGTCAGCCACTTTTTATTTTTATTTGTATTTATATTTTTATTTTCAATCTCACTATTTTTATGCTCGCTTCTATATTTTTTCACTGATATTCGAACAATTTTCGTATTTATGTTTAATGAACCAAGGTTCCATCCATATATAGACTCTGTTAAAAACGTAGTGGTATTCAAGTGCATATGTTGAGAAATAATCGATTACAATTTTTGTCATATTATTCAGTTCAATAATTCTCTTGAAAAAGACCATAACATAATGGTTGAAACGTAGAGATATTAAAAAGATTTCACAATTTCATACACGACTTTAATCTTCCTGTTAGATACATAATTATTAAATATATATATATATATATATATATATATATATATATATATATATATATATATATATATATATATATATATATATATATGTATATATATATATATATATATATATATATATATATATATATATATATATATATATATATATTTATATATATATATATATATATATATATTTATATATATATATATATATATATATATATATATATATATATATATATATTAATTATATATATTTTTTTTAAAAAATTTTCTTATATATATTGGGTTTTAACGACGCACCATACTGATGGCTACGATCTATTGGCGTCGGTGGATGATGAATGAGATGATGAGATGAAAGGTTATTTCATTAGGTGTTTTGGATGGTGGGAAGGAGTCGGTCATGGCCTGTTGTTAAGGAACCATCCCAGTATTGACCTGAACGACAGAGGGAAACCACGAAAAACCCCTGTCAGGATGGTCGACCATGGCGGGAATCGAACCCCGATCTCCTGAATGACGGTTCAGTGTGTTACCACTCGGCCACGCGTTTCGGTATATATATATATATATATATATATATATATATATATATATATATATATATATATATATATATACATATATATATATATATATATATATATATATATATATATATATATATATATATATATATATATATAGTAAAACGTCAGTTGAACGATTCTCATTTATACGATTTTTACATTTATCCGACTTTTTCAGGTGGTCCCAACCATTCTCAATAAGACTACATGTCAAATGTCTTCTATTATACAACTCATTTATTCACGACTTTCCGTATATACAACTGAATTTCTTGTCTCCTTCCAACATTTTCAATAATTCCAGTCAGGTGTTCATCATAAAGTCGTAAAAACTCCAAAACGTAAACAACACATGCGTAAGCACACCTGTTTTTCCTAGTAAAAATACCACCTTATCATGACTTCTTCACTCCTACCTGGGTTTTTCCCACCCCCAAAAATATGTTTAAATATTGTCTAGTCCTAAATCACTTATATTCATGAAGAGACGCATCATTTTCCTAAATCAATCATCACTCTTTAGAGCAACAGGACCTCCAACCTCGAGGTTTGGAAGCACACTGCCAAGAATGTTGCAATCACACTGCTGGCACATTTGCCCAGCCAGTGACAGCTGATAATGTATGGCGAGGGGTAGGAGAGGGGAAGGGGTATGCAAGGCGTGTGCAGGAGCACATTTCTTTCATGTCAACGAAAAGTGATTTCAAAATCGAAGTATTTTGAAAAGGCACTGATGATCGCTTTTCATTGTTTGAAGTCAAATGTAATTTCTCTAATATTCTCTTTCTAACAGGGACAGAAAAACAAAAAAATGTAATTCTGTCAATGTCATGTCAAACATTTGAAGTAAATGCCACACTAGGAGTCGTCTGGACAGTGTTAATTGGTTGCTATGAGCATTGGTAAATGTCTGCGTCTGTCTCTCACAAAGCACATGTCATCTGAGAGCTGTCAAGGACATAATGGCATGCTGTATTGGTGTGAGGGTTGGTGAGGGGGCGGAGGGGAGAGCTGTGACGCGTCTCTAC
This sequence comes from Brachyptera risi, assembly GCA_964007535.1. Taxonomy (NCBI): domain Eukaryota; kingdom Metazoa; phylum Arthropoda; class Insecta; order Plecoptera; family Taeniopterygidae; genus Brachyptera; species Brachyptera risi. Next base: position 15,291 of record CAXFZR010000125.1, on the reverse strand, counting down.
TTACAGACCAGACCAAAAACATCAAACACAAGAAAATGAAGACCAAAAAAAAAACATTGATTATGCAGTGGGTAAATGTTTGAACCCAGATTCATTAATAAATCATTTATACGTTTATCCATTTATACGATTTTTTTTCTCACAGTCCCCCGAAAGTCATATAAACGACGTTCTACTGTATTGATAATAATTCTAAAATTTTCATCATCTTATCAATAATACCGAAAAATATTGTTTTTCAAATATTTTAATATTTTCTGCCCTGCCAGAAAAAAAAAATCTGTTGGCAATGCTGCATGAGCTTGAAACAATGTCGTGTTACTCAATTCCCTACGCCTTCCCTCATTTTTTGACAATCGTTGTAGTCAATGGAAATGAGTTGTTTACTTCTGTCCAAACACCTTTCCCACGAATAGTTGTCTCATATGGGGCGCGTCTATTCAAGAGAGCATGTACACTAGTCACAGAGAGAGAGAGAGAAGACTCGTAGCATTTTCAACAAGACTGAAGCCTGTCACAATGTCGATATGAATATACTTGCTCCATGAACAATGTCTCACGAGTTTGGTTGCAAATCGAATCCCAAGTTGGGCTACACTTCAATTCGCAACTTCTGTGGGAAAAAACTAGGAAAACGCTATATACGCGTTGTTAGACAAGCGGAAAGTAATAGTATGTCGACTTCATTGCCAAACTTTTGCCTAAATTGGCCAATTGGGTAACATTTTAGTTATAAATGGGTAAAAACGGCTTCGAGTGGTACCAATTTAGCACATTTCATGTTTTTTCTTCAAAATGGCTGACCCGATCAAGCTGAGAATTTCCAGAAATGTGTATCAAGATGTTATCCAACTTCACACACAATTTCAATTTTTTGAAAATTTAATTTTTTTCCGCCGTGTTATTCTAATGGGTATTTTTGAAATTTCTAAAATTCATTAAAAAAAAGTTGATATCCGATAATGCCACAAAACTATACAGATCTAAGTTAGATAAGGAACCATGATGAAAAAAAGTTTGAAATTGATAGCTGTAGCCATTTGACCTGTGGAGAACTGACAAAAAAGAATAGAAAAAAAACAACATAAAAACGAACACCAATTTTTTTCAGTATGTCAAATTGAATCCTCGCTAAAGCTCGTCTAATAATGCACGGTGCAATAAACTACAGTAAACCCTCGTTGATCCGAATTGGAAGAACAAAAAAAAATGATTTGGATTCATACAAATTCTGATTGACCAAAAAACTCTATCTCCACGAAAAGCATCACTCTTCCCACTTGGAATTCAGTCGGTTTTGTATTGCGCGCGAGAGAAAGCTATACGACCAGCTGAGAACGTAATAGACTGTTCGTGTTCCAGAATTCAGCGCTTAGCTAGCGCTAGATTAGCATTGTCGAAATGGCGTTCCAAATTCTAGCGGCTAATTCCGCTAGAACCTAGCAATTCGTTCCAGAATCTAGCCTGCTAAGTCCGCTGACATAGCTCATCGAGCGGTAAAAAAGGTTGCTAACTTGCTAGTTCAGCCATAATTTTGAGCGCCAATTCAAAGATCAAGACATCGCTTGGTATGGTCGACCTGCAGATTGAGTATGAGAATGAAATAATGTCAATAACTGTGGACGAAAGTAGTGCAGAACAATTAAATAATGATGAGTTTCAATATTTGAATGTAATGAGTAAATAATTGCAGCCAAAAAAAAATCGACTTTGAGGTTATTGGAGATTGCCAAAAAGTTTGTAAAGGCCTAGGCTTAGATTGGAGGCTATTCAATTCCATTGGCAATAAGAGTAAAAACTTCGTCATCCTCTTCTGATCCACTGGAGGAGGAATTAGAAGAAATGCCTGCATTTAATGCAACTGCTGCAGTTCCCAATACGATTTGATCTTCCGCCATAACTTATACAGCTTGTTGCAAAAAATGCTTGTGGTCGTTCCAAAATTGCAAGCTAGCTGAGCTAGCAGTGACGTATGCTGAGCCAACTTAGCGCTAGCAAAGCGCTTAATTCTGGCACGCCTACCCACTTCTATTGGCACTTGGCCGTCCCGAGTCGATGGTGTGACGATCGAACGTTCCAAGATTAGCAAGTGGTGTTCTGAAGGTCAGACCACTTGGTCAGATGACACAGTACACACTCAAAGCTCAGCGTGCGTCGGCCTATTCTTATGTGTCAAATAGAAAGGATGGAAATTGGGGAAATGATCATCAACTCGAGGAATTCACTCAAATTATTTCAAATTACCACATTGTCCCGAATATAAGCCAAGGGTTTTTCTCGAAATTTCAAGCCCAAAAGTCACCCTCAGCTTATATGCGAATCTTGGCCTTTAATCGGTCAGAAATACGTTTTTTGCTCATTTAAGTTGGGCGTATAACATCCGCACACTATTATCAACGGAATCGACTAGAAACTGCGAGATATTCCACTAAAAACACGTTTAATAAATGTTTTATCATGAAGAAGCATCATTTTCTCAATTTCCATCATTTTTATTTGACACGCAGTTATATAGATAAGCACGGAGCTGTTTGCTGCATGGCGTCTGTCATCCCACTAGTCTACTACGTGCTACTGCGTAACGTGTGTGGTCTGACCTTGACGAGTACGAGACAGTTTCGTTCGTACCCCAGTAAACACTGGATGTCCCAGGGACGGTTCATTTTCCTCACAAAATCCCAGATTGTTCCCTAACAACCTGTTCGCTAACAGAACCTTCTCTGCAATGTATCCTCAGTCTCTAAATTCATGATAACAAATTTGACGTCCCAGACACGGAACCATTACGTCACGCAGATCAGTGAATATGAAGATTTTTTATGTTGAATTATTTTTCGGAACGGTTAACGATCCATTACCGAACAAGTGATCGTTTTTTTTACATCGAAAAAAGCGCCGTTGAAGTTACGTCGCCGCGAGGTCGCAACGGGGACGCACGTGGGAACGCATACGCGGCACCATCTATGTTTCATGTGAGTATTACAATTTACAATTACTCCTTCATAGACTTTTTTTGGTGACGCCATATTGTTCATTTGTTTGTATAGGCCTACTATTTCTATTTTTCCCAAGTTTTTCCTATTAGTTTCTTAATTATAGGTCTATGCTTGTGTTGGACAATTATGTGGTGAGTATAGGCTCAGATATTTGAACACATCTGAAATATTTGCCCATAAAAGCAAGAATGCTTTCTGTGGACTCGAATTCGCAAACTTGCTGCATTGTCGAATCTTGACCTAGACCATTGATTACTAGGCCTACACTACAAACTCAATGCCTAGGCCCAGGCATTCCCTAGGCTGCAAATTCAATGGCATTGAGGTCATACTTTACACCTATAGTCCTAGCATTGAGTTGCCCAGGCCTATAGTGACACTATATATATGAACTCAATGACTTTGGGATCGGGGCATTACGTGCGTAGTGTAGGCCTACAAACTCAATGTTTAGGCCTATGCCTAGGCCATTAAGTATAGAGGTTTAACCTCTATACTTAATGACCTAGGCATAGGCCTATAAGCATTGAGTTTGTAGGCCTACACTACACACGTAATGGGCATATAGTAAAGCTGGATTCACAATGCGAACTAATGATTAGTGATTGATGATTAACTAAAGTTGGCAGATACGGAATCAGTGTTGACGTTCACATTGTGTTTAATATTAGTGACTGACCTTGAAAGTTAAGCTGGATTCACAATGCGAACTAATGATTAGTGATTAATGATTAACTAAAGTTGGCAGATACGGAATCAGTGTTGACGTTCACATTGGGTGGATTGCAAAGACGGAGTTTAAACCCCGGCCTACCTTAGACGCCGTCTAAGTCAGAAATTGCATTGCAGAGACGATGTTTAAGCAAGGCCATGGCTTAAACCATGGCCTAAAGACGCCATTTTTAGATCGTGATGGTAAGGTGTTTTAAACCGTGGCTTAAGGCTTTTGATGCCATTTATGAATATTGTTTTCAAGCAAATTGAACGTTTTGGCGGGTTTTGCATTATTATTTCTATTTCAATGAAAATAATTATGATAGCACAACTGATTACTCTTGAAGACTTTTCGAAATGGGAATGTATACTAATTATTTGATACATTAAAATGGTTTTCTCAATTGATTTATATCATTTCAGTCATTCTAACCTAACCTTATTTTGAATATCATTTCCTTCAGTTCATGATTGTTTAGACACTACTAGCATTGATGAAGATACTTCTTCACTCAATACTTTTAGATAATACTTGATTGAATTTTAAATCAGAATATTATGTGTTTCTCGTGAAGGCCCGGGGCGTACTGGTTTAACTTTCATCTTACTTTCTTCTAGTAGGCCTACATTAATCACTAATAGAGATTGAATAATATACAAGTCATGTCAAGTCTATCCTTGGGTTTTTAATTATTACAATTTATCTCCAATTCTGTTTTATTTCATGTTTCTGTTATGATATAGGCCCCTACAATTCTAAGGACAATGTCAGGTGGCAGAGTGGTCGTACTCGTAAGACCGAACCTCGCCCTTTGGATTGTACACCATACGATGGCAAATAAAGATCCATCTAAGGTTGTATTTCACAAATTGCAAGATTATATTACACAGTCAGAGTAGTCAAGAATCTGGGTTCAAGCAATGAATGGAACACAATTCACACAAGTCAAATAATGGACAACAAGAGTAAATTTATTAACATAATTCACATTATTATCATGATATTGATAGATTATTAACATCATTTTCAGAGATGCAGGTAGTTCATGTCAATGTTATCCCCCCCAAAAATACCCATTCCACAAGCCTTATTGACCAAAAAGCATTATTATGCACTCAATTTCAATCAACAAAGTAGCCGGCCAGAAGTTTCAAACCACGGACGACGAGCGCTCTATATTACAGACCATCACAATATACTGCTCGACCATTCAGACGTGTTGATTAGGTGTCAAGTGTAGGCCCTACAACCAATTTTGCTGTTCGTATCGAAGTATTTCTATTCTCGCTTGCCGGAGATGTTGATACTGAAGTCCTGGGCCTGATCGGAGATGTACCAGTTACAGCTACCATGTCCTTTAAAGAGTTGAAAAATATATTACATAAGGGAGGTGCAGTAGAAATATAATACTATAATGTATGTAGGCTATCATATTTTCTATCACAGAGACGACACATATCATTTATTAATTGTGTTAATTAAACTTACCATGTATAGGTTATGGAAGGCCTGAGAGGCCTACTCGATCTCGTTTTTCTTTCTTGCCTTTTTTTTCATCCCTAGTATTTTGAAGCTGTTTGATCCATTTATTCTCAATCATTAGACACTGTTCACGAATTGAAGCTGATTCATTTTCACAATTTAAATTGTCAACATTCTAGTTCGCCATATATATTCTATAACCTAATCTGTCAAATTGGAAAACGATACGATCACCGTCACGTGACGCAAATACACGTTCCTATTGGCTGTCGACCAAAGATATTTATATAACCTACGGTTGCTGTCGACAGTCAGTTGACAGTGTTGTCAAGTGTATTATCAACAAAGCTACGGCTGTGACTTGGCCGAGATAAACCTCGTCAATCCTCGTCTTCCATTGGGAATGCTGGGTTAGTTAATTGGATTGGAAACTTTCTTCAGGATAGAGTTCAAACGGTTCGAGTAGGTTCGGAGGTTTCAAGTGAGGTTAAGGTTCCGTCAGGAGTTCCACAGGGTAGTGTGCTAGGTCCGTTATAATTTGATTTATATATAGATGATTTGACTAGGGTTGTTAATTCGAGAATAAGGTTATTTGCAGATGATTGTGTGGTATATAGGGAAATCAATACAGAGGAGGATGTAGTAGCTATTCAGGCAGATTTGACGGCACTTAATTGTTGGGTTCAGTTGAACAAGATGGGGTTAAATGAACGGAAGTCTAAGTTAGTCACCTTTGGTAGGAGGAGAGTGAGGGCTGATGTAGTGTATGATGTAGGAGGGAAGTCACTTGAGTCAGTGGAAAATTACAAGTTCTTGGGGGTGGTATTTGATAGACGTCCAGGGTGGGGGAGTCAGATTGAGAGAATTGTAAAAAAGAGTATAAATGCACTAAACTTTGTAATGAGGCAGCTTAGGGGGACAAGTATGGAGATAAAGGAGAAGGCTTATTTCTCGTTAGTGCGTCCCATGGTGGAATATGCTAGTTCAGTTTGGGATCCTTATAGATTAGGTGAGATAAGGGATGCGGAAAGGGTACAAAGGATTGCAGTTAGAAGGGTTACAGGTAGGGTTAGGAGGTGGAAATGGGGGGGAGAATGAAAGGGGGGAGAGGGTGAGAATATTGGAGAGTCCATCTGAGATGATCCGAGACTTGGGATGGCGGGAATTGGAAATACGGAGAAAGGAGGATCGGATCTGTAATTTCTTCAGGGTAATGGAAGGAGAAGGGGGCTGGGGAGAGTTGAATAGGTTGATTGAAAGGAATGAGTCAGGGTATGGGGGTAGGCGAAGTCATGATAGAGCAGTAGTTATAAAGGGGGCTAGATTAGATGTCGGTGAGTTCTCTTTCTTGAATAGGACAGGTAGGGATTGGAATGGGCTTAGTAGAAGTATACTTGAGGATGAAATAGGGTTGAAGCTATTCCGTCAGAAGGTTAGGGAGGCGATAGGATAGGATTGATAGGGAACTTGCCACCGCGCATTTATGTGCAACTGCAAGAGTTAATAATAATAATAATAATAATAACTTCGTCTCTGCACGAGAAAGCTAGGCGGCGGCCAAGCAGCGTCTAGCTAGACGCCGTCTAAACCACGACCATGGCTCATGTCTTTGCAATCCACCCTCCGTGTTTAATATTAGTGACTGACCTTGAAAGTTAACCAACTTTCAACTTTAGTATTAATCATTAGTTTCAATCATTAGTCCGACCAATCAGAAGTCGTGAATTCGAAACGACAGAAAGTCAATGCAAAAGGAAGCTATCCCGCTCGATGAACCGCTCGTTTACAGCCTTCTAACATGTAGATTTCAATTTAAATCTGTCATCTTAAGAAAGCTACGACTCATGAAAATTAATTCTTATTGTGAATGCTCAGTTTCTTAATTTTAGTATTTAGTATTTGTCACTAATCATTAGTTCGCATTGTGAATCCAGCTTTAGGGTGGATTGCAAAGACATGAGCCGTGGTCGTGGTTTAGACGGCGTCTAGCTAGACGCTGCTTAGCCGCCGCCTAGCTTTTTCGTGCAGAGACGAAGTTCAGACGAGGTTTATCTCGGCCAAGTCACAGCCGAGGCTTTGTTGATAATACACTTGACAACACTGTCAACTGACTGTCGACAGCCAATAGGAACGCGTATTTGTATCACGTGACGGTGATCGTATCGTTTTCCAATTTGACAGATTTGACAGAATATGACGAACTAGAATGTTGACAATTTAAATTGTGAAAATGAATCAGCTTCAATTCGTGAACAGTGTCTAATGATTGAGAATGAATGGATTAAACAGCTTTAAAATACTAGGGATGAAAAAGAAGGCAAGAAAGAAAAACGAGAATTGAGTAGGCCTCTCAGGCCTTCCATAACCTAGGCCTATACATGGTAAGTTTAATTAACACAATTAATAAATGATATGTGTCGTCTCTGTGATAGAAAATATGATAGCCTACATACATTACAGTATTATACTTCTACTGCACCTCCCTAATTTAATATATTTTTCAACTCTTTAAAGGACATGGTAGCTGTAACTGGGACATCTCCGATCAGGCCCAGGACTTCAGTATCAACATCTCCGGCAAGCGAGAATAGAAATACTTCGATACGAACAGCAAAATTGGTTGTAGGGCCTACACTTGACACCTAATCAACACGTCTGAATGGTTGAGCAGTATATTGTGATGGTCTGTAATATTGAGCGCTCGTCGTCCGTGGTTTGAAACTTCTGGCCGGCTACTTTGTTGATTGAAATTGAGTGCATAATAATGCTTTTTGGTCAATAAGGCTTGTGGAATGGGTATTTTTGGGGGGGATAACATTGACATGAACTACCTGCATCTCTGAAAATGATGTTAATAATCTATCAATATCATGATAATAATGTGAATTATGTTAATAAATTTACTCTTGTTGTCCATTATTTGACTTGTGTGAATTGTGTTCCATTCATTGCTTGAACCCAGATTCTTGACTACTCTGACTGTGTAATATAATCTTGCAATTTGTGAAATACAACCTTAGATGGATCTTTATTTGCCATCGTATGGTGTACAATCCAAAGGGCGAGGTTCGGTCTTACGAGTACGACCACTCTGCCACCTGACATTGTCCTTAGAATTGTAGGGGCCTATATCATAACAGAAACATGAAATAAAACAGAATTGGAGATAAATTGTAATAATTAAAAACCCAAGGATAGACTTGACATGACTTGTATATTATTCAATCTCTATTAGTGATTAATGTAGGCCTACTAGAAGAAAGTAAGATGAAAGTTAAACCAGGACGCCCCGGGCCTTCACGAGAAACACATAATATTCTAATTTAAAATTCAATCAAGTATTATCTAAAAGTATTGAGTGAAGAAGTATCTTCATCAATGCTAGTAGTGTCTAAACAATCATGAACTGAAGGAAATGATATTCAAAATAAGGTTAGGTTAGAATGACTGAAATGATATAAATCAATTGAGAAAACCATTTTAATGTATCAAATAATTAGTATACATTCCCATTTCGAAAAGTCTTCAAGAGTAATCAGTTGTGCTATCATAATTATTTTCATTGAAATAGAAATAATAATGCAAAACCCGCCAAAACGTTCAATTTGCTTGAAAACAATATTCATAAATGGCATCAAAAGCCTTAAGCCACGGTTTAAACCACCTTCCCATCACGATCTAAAAATGGCGTCCTTAGGCCATGGTTTAAGCCATGGCCTTGCTTAAACATCGTCTCTGCAATGCAATTTCTGACTTAGACGGCGTCTAAGGTAGGCCGGGGTTTAAACTCCGTCTTTGCAATCCACCCGATCTAGAAATCTAGATATAGAACTTGGGCAAAGCACTTACGGTCAAAGATGGCATTCGGACGAATGCCATATTTTGGTGTCATATTTTTACTAACCTTTTTGGTCATTTTCGTTCTTGGGTTAGGCTAGAAATGTAAACAAAGTTACATTCTTGTCAAATGAGCAGTTGTACTAGGTCAATGAATTTGTGACTTTGTAGTGTTCTACAACAAATGAAATACATTACGACATGTGTATTGTGTGGCTTGTGATTAGGCATGTAGATGGATTGCTTTGAAGCAAGAGAGGCCCTTGGCCATTGACTTTAATCACTATATACTCAATGCTTTAATACACTAATGCCTTGACCTAGGGGCCAGCTTGGTAAATCTGGATTGTTTCTTGCTTAGAACTCTAGGCCTAGGCCTATATGCTTCAAGAATGGAGTTACAAAATCAATGCTTCAAGATAGGAGTTGACCATGCCACTATTCGGTCCTATTATACTAGGCATACTGTAGGAGGTTAGGCCTAGACATCAAACCATCTTGAGATAATATATTATAGGCCTAGCTATTGAGTCACTATAAAATCAATGATATAGTACATTACATTTCCTAGGCAACATAGGCCCACAACCTATGTCTCTAGTCTTGCTGTAGTTCTAGCCTCTAGGTAGGTTTGATAGGTACAATAGGTAGGCCTACTCCGACGACAATAGATCTTGGTTAGGCCTATCATTACAGTGCGCTGTTAAACTCAATATCAATAAACAAAACGATAGGTGCACTCCGAGTTGGTCAGTTATGGATAAGTTTTATTTGGCATTAAGTTGCTATAGAAGAAAGAGATTTGAAGATTGCGCATCGCTTTGTTCTGAACTACTTGAAAAGAATCCATATGATCAGGTACGTAGGCCTACAATGTTCAGTAATTCAAACGCTTTTTGAAGGAGATCACAAAGTTGAAGAATTTATTCTGAGAGCAAAATTCCCTTTTTTTTTTAATAAGACTGAAACTTGATACAAAATCATTGTTCCCCAATTAAGGCTGTGGATGAAAGGTAGGATCGGTTAGACGGGGCACCACAAGGGCGATCTTACCACCCCATTTTGATTATTTAAAACCAATGACCTTCAACACCAGGACTGCGCTGTCTGTGACCATAATTTTCTGCCGTAGATAAAAGTCTTTCAGTTTCAGAAAGTCCGGAACACATTATAAGTAAAAACCGTTTCTGTGATATATATATATATATATATATATATATACATATATATATATATATATATATATACATATATATATATATATATATATATATATATATATATATATATATATATATATATATATAATTAATGATTTTTAAAACTGTTTAAAAATTGCGACCTCCCCCGGGACTTGAACCCGGATCTCCAGATTGCCGGTCTGACGCGCTACCCATTACGCCAGAGAGGAAGATCTTCTTGAACAGTTTGATTTGTTGATATCTTTCGTACAGTACGAAAGATATCAACAAATAAAACTGTTCAAGAAGATCTTCCTCTCTGGCGTAATGGGTAGCGCGTCAGACCGGCAATCTGGAGATCCGGGATCAAGTCACGGGGGAGGTCGCAATTTTTAAACAGTTTTCAAAATCATTAATCATAATAACCTACTGGTGGTCAACCAGGAAGCTATTGAAATCATATATATATATATATATATATATATATATATATATATATATATATATATATATATATATATATATATATATATATGGATATATGGATATATATATACATATAGGTACATATACATATACATATACATATACATATATATATATATATATATATATATATATATATATATATATATATATATATATATATATATATATATATATATATATATATATATATATATATATATATATATATATATATATATATATATATATATATATATATATCCAGACATTACCAGCATTGGTATTAACTATTATGAGTAAACAAAACACACGAAAGTTGATACCGGTATCTTCTACTTTGAACTAAGTCCTAGCCCCCATCATTGAGTTCATAGTGGTGCCCCCATGAACTAGGAGAAAATGACCAGTAAATGATTTTACAATCAAGCGAGGGAAGTTGTGTGAAGTTGGCCTCTCATTTATTAAAATTGATTCACTCGAAGGCTAGGCCGATTGTGGAACCTATTTTGAAATTCTCGGAACAAATTCTACATATGTAGAACCACTGAGTTTGTAAATACAAGCTCGATAGATCTAACGTCCAACAAAGTTCCAGAATTCATTCTGAAAGGCAGCTTCATGAATATGTAGATAAAAGCTAGTGATTCAGAGTATTATGGAGTGACAGAATATGAGGGCAGAGTGTGGCCTATTTTCAGTTTATAGGCCTACCATGATTTTTATTTTAGGCAATATGGACTCTGAAGATGAAATCTCTCACAGAACAAGTGTATGTTGATGATATTGAAGCTGAAGAAGAAGGAATTGCTGAAGCATTGATGGACAATAATATGATAGCTCAAGTTGCCCGCCCTGGAACATCATTACGTACTCCAGGACCGAGTCTAGGCGCTCCAAGTCAGGGTTTCCGTCCTCGTACTCAAACAGGCCGCCCTGTTAGTGGTGTTGTTCGTCCAGGAACACAATCAGGTCGTCCAGGAACTATGGAACAAGCGCTGAAGACACCCCGCACAGCTAGAACTGCCCGACCAATAACATCACAGTCAGCTCGTAATATTCGGCTTGGCACTGCATCCATGCTCACTGAACCAGATGGACCTTTCATTCAACTGGCAAGGCTCAATATGGGCAAATATGCCACGCAACCAAATATTTCCAAGCCATTGTTTGAGTACATCTACTACCACGAGAATGATATACGACACGTAAGTTGGAATAAAATTTGCCACTCGTAGAATAAAAGCAGAAACTAGGCGAGATCATATTTTTTACAGCTAAGTACATACTGGAGGCACTACTGAAAATATTTTCTTCATTATATGTAATCAGTATTCCTACCACTATTTGTACGCTGAAGTAAAGGCAATGAAAACTTGACATGTTGATGTGTATTTAAATGATATCAAGTTATCAACACATTTTATGAATTTTGTTCTATAGTAAATATTACAAAGTTTAGAACTACATGTCGTACCAACTTTTTAATAAAGTTATATAAATACATTTTTTATAACCATGGGCTTATCAAATAATATATAAAAACACAAATGACTAATGTATCTGTTTTTATATTTTAATATCTGCCACTGTGTAGGCCTATTGTGATTAATTTGTATCATCAATCTTGGTAGGCTGCTCTTGTAACTCATTCTAATTTTTCCCACTATCTTTTCTATCAAATTAAGTGATTGCTTGATATAGCAGCATACTGATGTATCTCAAGAAGAAATTATAATTTATTGTTAGGGTATCATTACGTCTTGAGTGTATTGCAGTAGGGTACAATCATGTAGACTTTTCCATTCCCTTTGATATGTCCAGTGGACGTATTCTACACTAGCTTCTGTTCTAGGCAATGGAATTAGCAGTCCAAGCTACAAAAGCTTGCAACTTCAAAGACTGGTGGTGGAAAGTTCAACTTGGTAAGTGTTACTTCACACTTGGCCTCGTCCGAGATGCCGAACAACAGTTTCGTTCCGCCTTGAAACAACATCAAGTAATCGAAACATTCCTTCGCCTCACTCGGGTTTATATACGCCTCGATCAACCATTGTCTGCGTTGGATGTCTGCAAGAAAGGACTAGAATATTTCCCAGGAGAAGTTTCGCTGACTACAGAAGTAGCTCGGTGAGTTGCAGGCTATAGCCTAAATATCATAAGTAATAATTTCTAATCCTGTCATGGATGGATGTAATCACGTGTTCCATACTATGAAATAATCGAGTCAGAGATGGAGTGGCTCCACTTCTTTTGCTCAAGCCTTTCATTAGGACTAGTCCATAGGAACAAATTCAGTCACATGTACCCAATATGCAGTAACGATTTCTTTTCGTTGGTGTTCTAATATCGGAGATCTTCTTGAATATAGACTTCATTATTAATTTCTTGTTGAAAGAATATTAAAATACTCTGAAAAAGTAGTTACTCCATCACCGAAAAATAAATATGAAATTAAGAGTCCTGTCCTTGTTTTAAAGTGGATCAACATTCATGCAGTTTCCACCTGTAAACTGTAATCTGTTACATTTGACATTGTTACATTGGCGTGGAGTAATGAGCATTTTTGTGATTCTATTACTGTCAGTTATGGTGAATATTATTTTGGAAATTGGAACAGAATGTGGAAAGTTGGAATCTTGGTTATTACTATTCAAACCTGAAATCCATTTCATAGTCTTTTGGAGTAGGGTGCTACATCTAGTATTGTTCTGTGTGGTACAATAAGTGATTCTTTGAACAGATTATTTGAAGGTCTCAACAACATAACAATGTCTGTGAAATATTACCGAGAAATCTTGCAAGAAGACGCAACACATGTGGAAGCAATAGCATGTATTGGCATGCACCATTTCTACACAGATCAACCAGAAATTGCACTCAGGTTTTACAGGTAAGTGAGGTAATGGAACAAATTATCGTATTTATCGGTGTCGAGTGGTTTTTCCCGGGGAAGGGAAGTAGATGTACACTTAAGAGCAAGAAAAATGGGATTCATGTGCAGAGTCCCCAAATCAATACTATTCGAACAGGTAGTAGTGGCCTTTAGACCTGTTTCAGGAGCTCTGCGATTGGCTGATGAGGGTTGCATATGATTCAGAGAGAACCACCCCACCACATGCTTCTCCATGTGGTGTCTTGTTTTCAGTCGGTATTTTCACCTTGAAATATATCACGTGATGACCAAAGGTTGACCTGTCGTCTGACGATGATGGGTAGCGTATAGACTGGGTTGTATATCCTAATCTATTCATGCAGTTTGTCTATATGCTATGAAGGAATTGTAATCAGACCAAGTGAAACTCATTCCAAAAATGTAAAATAAGCGCATGAGACATGATTCTGCGGAATGATGTGACATATCCAAATAAGAATGAAGACGGATCAAAGATTCGTTAACACTTTTGAAAAGTGTTATAGTGAAACTATTTCAAGTTATTTATTGGATGATTCTCACAGGTATGGGCCTTAAATTACAGCTAGAAGTATACGGCCGTATACTGCTAGAAAAACATGTTTTCAGCTGTGTGCATACCGTGGAAATTATATTCCATGACTTGAATAGTTTCAACTCAAACCAACTTGAGTGTAATTAGAATAGTATTCTGTATTTTTAGACGAGCTTTAGCGAGGATTCAATTTGACATACTGAAAAAATGGTGTTCGTTCTTATGTCTTTTTGTCGGTTCTCCACAGGTCAAACGGCTACAGCTAACAACTTGAAACTTTTTTCATCATTGTTTCTTATCCAACTTAGTTCTGTAGAGTTTTGTGGAATTATCGGGTTATAACTTTTAATTTTATGAATTTAAAATTTTCAAAAATAGTCGCTAGAATAACACAGCGGAAAAAAATTATTTTCCTCGAAAAATTAAATTTTGCGTGAAGTTGAAAAACATTTTGACACACAACATTTCTGGGAAGTTTCAGCTTGATCGGGTCGGCCATTTTGAAAAAAAAACATCAAATGTGCTGAATTGATACCACTCGAAGCAGATTTTACCCATTTATAACTTGAATGTCACGCAATTGGCGAATGTGGGCGAAAGTTTGGCAATCAAGTGATTACATATATATATATATATATATATATATATATATATATATATATATATATATATATATATATATATGTATATATATATATATATATAAACATATATATATATATATTTATATATATATATATATATATATATATATATATATATATATATATATATATATATATATATATATATATATATATATATATATATATATATATATATATATATATATATATATATATATATATATATATATATATATATATATATATATATATATATATATATATATATATATATATATATATATATATATATATATATATATATATATATATATATGTAATCACTTGATTGCCTTGATCACTTGATATATATATATATATATATAAATATATATATATATATATATATATATATATATATATATATATATATATATATATATATATATATATATATATATATATATATATATATATATATATATATATATATACATATATATACATATATATATATACATATATATATATATATATATATATATATATATATATATATAT
>CAXFZR010000124.1:32500-37698 GCA_964007535.1 Brachyptera risi | reverse complement strand
CCATTGCTGAAAGAGACATACAACAATGTCCACCAGTTGGAATTGACCAATCAGAATGTTTAGTGGTCCACCAGTTCGCTGTATTGCTATGGTAACGATTGTTTGTAATTTGTCACGTGACAGAAGCCTATAGTTGTATATCATCATTGTGTTTACATTCAGATTTTTTTTTGAGGAAGAGAAACATCATTTCTTGAATGTTTCCGCCCAGCGGAACTTCTCATGAAGTTTTTAGAAACTTTTGAGATGACGTTTCTCAAAAATGGTTCAACCGACTTGACCCCAAAACTATACAATTCCAAGATGAATCAGGTTGCGCGTAAGGAAAAGTTCCATGCCGATCAGTCAAACTCTGCGACCTTCGGACCTGCGCAGTGCTTACAAACTGAAACAATAGGCTTCTGTCACGTAACAAATGACAAACAATCGTTACCATAGCAACACAGTGAACTGGTGGACTACCAAACATTCTGATTGGTCAATTCCAATTGGTGGACATTGTTGTCCGTCTCTTGCAACAATGGGTGACGTCACTTGACAGAAGCCTATAGGGTGTTGGCACGTAACAAATGACAAACAATAGTTACCATAGCAATACAGTGAACTGGTGGACTACCAAACATTCTGATTGGTCAATTCCAATTGGTGGACATTGTTGTCTGTCTCTTGCAACAATGGGTGACGTCACTTGACAGAAGCCTATAGGGTGTTGGCACGTAACAAATGACAAACAATAGTTACCATAGCAATACAGCGAACTGGTGGACTACCAAACATTCTGATTGGTCAATTCCAACTGGTGGACATTGTTGTCTGTCTCTTGCAACAATGGGTGACGTCACTTGACAGAAGCCTATAGGCTTCTAGCTGTCACGTAACAAACGACAAACAATCGTTACCATAGCAACACAGCGAACTGGCGGACTACCAAACATTCTGATTGGTCAATTCCAACTAGTGGACATTGTTGTCTGTCTCTTGCTACAATGAGTGACGTCACTTGACAGAAGCCTATAGGCCTCTAGCTGTCACGTAACAAACGACAAACAATAGTTACCATAGCAATACAGTGAACTGGTGGACTACCAAACATTCTGATTGGTCAATTCCAATTGGTGGACATTGTTGTCTGTCTCTTGCAACAATGGGTGACGTCACTTGACAGAAGCCTATAGGGTGTTGGCACGTAACAAATGACAAACAATAGTTACCATAGCAATACAGCGAACTGGTGGACTACCAAACATTCTGATTGGTCAATTCCAACTGGTGGACATTGTTGTCTGTCTCTTGCAACAATGGGTGACGTCACTTGACAGAAGCCTATAGGGTGTTGGCACGTAACAAATGACAAACAATAGTTACCATAGCAATACAGCGAACTGGTGGACTACCAAACATTCTGATTGGTCAATTCCAACTGGTGGACATTGTTGTCTGTCTCTTGCAACAATGGGTGACGTCACTTGACAGAAGCCTATAGGCTTCTAGCTGTCACGTAACAAACGACAAACAATCGTTACCATAGCAACACAGCGAACTGGTGGACTACCAAACATTCTGATTGGTCAATTCCAACTAGTGGACACTGTTGTCTGTCTCTTGCAACAATGGGTGACGTCACTTGACAGAAGCCTATAGGCTTCTAGCTGTCACGTAACAAACGACAAACAATCGTTACCATAGCAACACAGCGAACTGGTGGACTACCAAACATTCTGATTGGTCAATTCCAACTGGTGGACACTGTTGTCTGTCTCTTGCAACAATGGGTGACGTCACTTGACAGAAGCCTATAGGCCTCTAGCTGTCACGTAACAAACGACAAACAATAGTTACCATAGCAATACAGTGAACTGGTGGACTACCAAACATTCTGATTGGTCAATTCCAACTGGTGGACACTGTTGTCTGTCTCTTGCATCAATGGGTGACGTCACTTGACAGAAGCCTATAGGCTTCTAGCTGTCACGTAACAAACGACAAACAATCGTTACCATAGCAACACAGCGAACTGGTGGACTACCAAACATTCTGATTGGTCAATTCCAACTAGTGGACACTGTTGTCTGTCTCTTGCAACAATGGGTGACGTCACTTGACAGAAGCCTATAGGCTTCTAGCTGTCACGTAACAAACGACAAACAATCGTTACCATAGCAACACAGCGAACTGGTGGACTACCAAACATTCTGATTGGTCAATTCCAACTGGTGGACATTGTTGTCTGTCTCTTGCAACAATGGGTGACGTCACTTGACAGAAGCCTATAGGCTTCTAGCTGTCACGTAACAAACGACAAACAATCGTTACCATAGCAACACAGCGAACTGGTGGACTACCAAACATTCTGATTGGTCAATTCCAACTGGTGGACACTGTTGTCTGTCTCTTGCAACAATGGGTGACGTCACTTGACAGAAGCCTATAGGCTTCTAGCTGTCACGTAACAAACGACAAACAATCGTTACCATAGCAACACAGCGAACTGGTGGACTACCAAACATTCTGATTGGTCAATTCCAACTGGTGGACACTGTTGTCTGTCTCTTGCAACAATGGGTGACGTCACTTGACAGAAGCCCCTAGGCTTCTAGCTGTCACGTGACAAACGACAAACAATCGTTACCATAGCAACACAGCGAACTGGTGGACTACCAAACATTCTGATTGGTCAATTCCAACTGGTGGACACTGTTGTCTGTCTCTTGCAACAATGGGTGACGTCACTTGACAGAAGCCTATAGACGAAGCTTCGTATAATGAGACGGATTTAAGTACTCGTTATCGCTCATCCAACAAGCAGTTTTACCCGATTACAGAGAACACACAAAAACACTTGTGTTCATTGCCCCAGGTTTTACCGTTCCACTATTTTCGTACACGTAATTCAACTCTCCATGTTATAGACCCCGAAGTGACGTAATAATTGGTGAATTACAATATTATTTACATTCTTGTCAGTTAATAACATGCCATTCAATTACAATGACATACCATTAAAGTGAGAAATCATCAAATTTGTTGCAGCAAGACAGCAGAATGCATCATAATACGCATGCGTCAAGGTGTGTAGGTTGGGTTGGGTAATCAGAAGTCTTGGGTTCTCACGTAATATGAAATGACCATTGTTTCCGGACTGGATCAAGGCGAGTGGATATCCTCCGGTCTCTCTCTCTCTCTCTCTCTCTCTCTCTCTCTCTCTCTCTCTCTCTCTCTCTCTCTCTCTCTCTCTCACTCACTCACAAAATACAAGGTCATTCTAAAGGAGAAGAGAAAGGCATAGACAATCTTTCGATCATGAAAGTACCGGCCATATTTAACACTAGGGAAACGCAGTACTTGCCGGTATATGGGTTGTGATATGAGATTATAGAAGTATGGAAATCTAGAATGTTGGATATTCTGACAGCTCAATCTACATCTACACACCTTGGATCACTTGAAACGTTCAGAAACCTTAACTGCAACTTGTTGATGTTTATAGTGCTGCATTCTGTCGCATATACACTCTGCAAAATCAATTGATCCAAATATTCAATTAAATTAATATTATAAATATTAATTATTAATAATATTATTTAATAATTAATTTCATTCATTATTTTATTTATGTTTAATATGATATAATATTATAATATAATGATATATTATTCATTTAATTAATATTATTAATATTATGAAATATTCAAAAAAACCTTAAACCAACCTTAATCAAATGTATCAGCCCCTGCTTCCATTGCGTTTACCTTGTTACTTCACATCCGATTGTTGAACAAATATTGGAAAATATATATTTCATCTTTTTCATATTTACCGAGTATTTCCGAGTTTTTTTTGTTTTTTTTTCGAGTAATTTTTTCTATATGTGTTTTTTTTCGAGTAATTTTTCCTATATGTGTTTTTTTTCGAGTAATTTTTCCTATATTGGTTATTATTCTGAGGATTTTCCAGACTTTCCGATTTGTTTGAGTGAAAACCGTTGAACCGATTTTTCTAAGAAACAATATCAGTCTATTCTAGTGTAACACCAATCTATGACCATCAATAACGTAACGGGATAAGCAACATGGCGTAAGTCCTATCCTTTCAACATCAGGCCGTTTTCACCATGATGGAATCAGCGCTTTCGTGTACATTTCTGAGATTTGCAATTTCAAATCAAATCGTACGTATTAGGCTCGTATTTCAATGTATAGTACAAAGTTGTATACTTACATTGTTTCTGACCTTTCTCGTAGATGATGAGTAATTATCCAGTTATCAAATGGTAAATATAGCAGTAGGGCTCTTGACTAGGGGGCTAAATGCTTTTACAGACGTATTTTAAATTTAGATTAGCCAATTCAAATGAAATTTATCCCAATATTGCTTAATGCAGTTGGAAAGAGCTGGATTCACAGATTGCATTACATCTATCACTTGTATAGATCAACATACAACAATACCAGCAAATCATCATAACATTTGTGAGGCGGCATCCCTTTGATATACGCATGGTGCGAAAGGAAAATGCCACGTTGCTTATCCCATTACTTTATTGATAGTCATAGCACCAATGCAGACAAAGTTTGAAGTCTGTTGGTATTCCTTCCTGACCAAACAATTACCAACAAGATATAGGCTATGAAAACGAAGCCCAATTTCCCTTGGTATGCAAATCTCTGCTACGCTCATCTAACAATAGCGTGATAAATTGATGTGAAATGAAATTATAGATCAAATTACCTCGTTAGGTCGAACCAATTATGAATGTGATGGTACTGTACTGAAAATCACTTTCTATTGGTAACTATCATGAATTTCTCCTGCTAATTGAGATATTTATTGATTAAATTGAAAGAATAAAATGAAAAAAAATAAATAAAAAAAAATAAAAAAAAATTAAAGAATAAAATGGAAGGAATTGGTCGAACAATTGGAAGTGGGAGAAGAGGAGGAAGAAAATGAGGAGGAAATGCCAGGCGTGGCCAACCGGTTTCCAGGAGTCCTGCGGCCCTAGTGATGGTGGAAATACCCACCCCCTGACCCAATGTTTCAGTTCGAACCAGGGACGGATGATTATTATTATTATTATTATCATTTATTAAATTAATGGAACCACCGTTTGATAATGAAAAGTATCAAATGTGAACTAATCGAGTAGTGTTGCGATTCATCAATGTTTTTTTATATTGGGTTTTAACAACGCACTGTAA
>CAXFZR010000124.1:0-27500 GCA_964007535.1 Brachyptera risi | reverse complement strand
ACACACGACACACACGTCACACACGTCACACGCGTCACACACGTCACACTCGTCACACACGTCACACACGTCACACACGTCACACTCGTCACACACGTCACACACGTCACACACGTCACACACGTCACACACGTCACACACGCCACACACGCCACACACGTCACACACGTCACACACGTCACACACGTCACACACGACACACACGTCACACACGTCACACACGTCACACTCGTCACACTCGTCACACACGTCACACACGTCACACACGTCACACACGTCACACACGTCACACACGCCACACACGCCACACACGTCACACACGTCACACTCGTCACACACGTCACACACGTCACACACGTCACACACGCCACACACGCCACACACGTCACACACGTCACACACGTCACACACGTCACACACGACACACACGTCACACACGTCACACACGTCACACTCGTCACACTCGTCACACACGTCACACACGTCACACACGTCACACTCGTCACACTCGTCACACACGTCACACACGTCACACACGTCACACTCGTCACACTCGTCACACACGTCACACACGTCACACACGTCACACACGTCACACACGTCACACTCGTCACACACGTCACACACGTCACACTCGTCACACTCGTCACACACGTCACACACGTCACACACGTCACACACGTCACACTCGTCACACTCGTCACACACGTCACACACGTCACACACGTCACACACGTCACACTCGTCACACACGTCACACACGTCACACACGTCACACACGTCACACACGTCACACTCGTCACACTCGTCACACACGTCACACACGTCACACACGTCACACACGACACACACGTCACACACGACACACACGTCACACACGTCACACACGTCACTCACGTCACACTCGTCACACACGTCACACACGTCACACACGTCACACTCGTCACACTCGTCACACACGTCACACACGTCACACACGTCACACACGACACACACGTCACACTCGTCACACACGTCACACACGTCACACACGTCACACACGTCACACACGTCACACACGTCACACTCGTCACACTCGTCACACACGTCACACACGTCACACACGTCACACACGCCACACACGTACACACGCCACACACGCCACACACGCCACACACGTCACACTCGTCACACACGTCACACACGACACACACGTCACACACGTCACACGCGTCACACACGTCACACACGACACACACGTCACACACGACACACACGTCACACACGTCACACACGTCACTCACGTCACACTCGTCACACACGTCACACACGTCACACACGTCACACTCGTCACACTCGTCACACACGTCACACACGTCACACACGTCACACACGACACACACGTCACACTCGTCACACACGTCACACACGTCACACACGTCACACACGTCACACACGTCACACACGTCACACTCGTCACACTCGTCACACTCGTCACACTCGTCACACACGTCACACACGTCACACACGTCACACACGTCACACTCGTCACACACGTCACACACGTCACACACGTCACACACGTCACACACGCCACACACGTCACACACGTCACACACGCCACACACGTCACACACGTCACACACGCCACACACGTCACACACGTCACACACGTCACTCACGTCACACTCGTCACACACGTCACACACGTCACACACGTCACACACGTCACACACGACACACACGTCACACTCGTCACACACGTCACACACGTCACACACGTCACACACGTCACACACGCCACACACGTCACACACGTCACACACGCCACACACGTCACACACGTCACACACGCCACACACGTCACACACGTCACACACGTCACACGCGTCACACACGTCACACACGTCACACACGTCACACACGTCACACACGTCACACTCGTCACACTCGTCACACACGTCACACACGTCACACACGTCACACACGCCACACACGTACACACGCCACACACGCCACACACGCCACACACGTCACACACGTCACACACGTCACACACGTCACACACGTCACACTCGTCACACTCGTCACACTCGTCACACTCGTCACACACGTCACACACGTCACACACGTCACACACGTCACACTCGTCACACACGTCACACACGTCACACACGTCACACACGTCACACACGCCACACACGTCACACACGTCACACACGCCACACACGTCACACACGTCACACACGCCACACACGTCACACACGTCACACACGTCACTCACGTCACACTCGTCACACACGTCACACCGCACGCTTATTGGCGAGATACCGAGCATCCGAGGAATGCAAATCTCCTAATTGTTGGCAAATCCATGACTTATCGATATCCTATCAGATTATTGAGAAGTAATCTTTAGCCAATAGACCTTAGTAATCATTTCAGTGCGTCGTTAAAACACAATAAAACAATATAAGTAATCTTTATTAATTACATTTATTGTATCACCTCACATATCTACGATCACGATTGAATCTCACGATCGCATTGATTGAAGATCACTGTTCGCCTGAAGACCCCATCAACAGCCGAGTCACACGGGGGTACGACGAGCAAGTGATGGCGTCACCTCGAATACCCCATCAACAGCCGAGTCACACGGGGGTACGACGAGCAAGTGATGACGTCACCTCGAATACCCCATCAACAGCCGAGTCACACGGGGGTACGACGAGCAAGTGATGGCGTCACCTCGAAGACCCCATCAACAGCCGAGTCACACGGGGGTACGACTAGCAAGTGATGGCGTCACCTCGAAGACCCCATCAACAGCCGAGTCACACGGGGGTACGACGAGCAAGTGATGGCGTCACCTCGAAGACCCCATCAACAGCCGAGTCACACGGCGGTACGACGAGCAAGTGATGACGTCACCTCGAAGACCCCATCAACAGCCGAGTCACACGGGGGTACGACGAGCAAGTGATGGCGTCACCTCGAATACCCCATCAACAGCCGAGTCACACGGGGGTACGACGAGCAAGTGATGGCGTCACCTCGAAGACCCCATCAACAGCCGAGTCACACGGCGGTACGACGAGCAAGTGATGACGTCACCTCGAAGACCCCATCAACAGCCGAGTCACACGGCGGTACGACGAGCAAGTGATGGCGTCACCTCGAAGACCCCATCAACAGCTGAGTCACACGGCGGTACGACGAGCAAGTGATGACGTCACCTCGAAGACCCCATCAACAGCCGAGTCACACGGGGGTACGACGAGCAAGTGATGACGTCACCTCGAAGACCCCATCAACAGCCGAGTCACACGGCGGTACGACGAGCAAGTGATGACGTCACCTCGAAGACCCCATCAACAGCCGAGTCACACGGGGGTACGACGAGCAAGTGATGACGTCACCTCGAAGACCCCATCAACAGCCGAGTCACACGGGGGTACGACGAGCAAGTGATGACGTCACCTCGAAGACCCCATCAACAGCCGAGTCACACGGGGGTACGACGAGCAAGTGATGACGTCACCTCGAAGACCCCATCAACAGCCGAGTCACACGGCGGTACGACGAGCAAGTGATGACGTCACCTCGAAGACCCCATCAACAGCCGAGTCACACGGCGGTACGACGAGCAAGTGATGGCGTCACCTCGAAGACCCCATCAACAGCTGAGTCACACGGCGGTACGACGAGCAAGTGATGACATCACCTCGAAGACCCCATCAACAGCCGAGTCACACGGGGGTACGACGAGCAAGTGATGACGTCACCTCGAAGACCCCATCAACAGCCGAGTCACACGGGGGTACGACGAGCAAGTGATGACGTCACCTCGAAGACCCCATCAACAGCCGAGTCACACGGCGGTACGACGAGCAAGTGATGACGTCACCTCGAAGACCCCATCAACAGCCGAGTCACACGGGGGTACGACGAGCAAGTGATGACGTCACCTCGAAGACCCCATCAACAGCCGAGTCACACGGCGGTACGACGAGCAAGTGATGACGTCACCTCGAAGACCCCATCAACAGCCGAGTCACACGGCGGTACGACGAGCAAGTGATGGCGTCACCTCGAAGACCCCATCAACAGCTGAGTCACACGGCGGTACGACGAGCAAGTGATGACATCACCTCGAAGACCCCATCAACAGCCGAGTCACACGGCGGTACGACGAGCAAGTGATGACGTCACCTCGAAGACCCCATCAACAGCCGAGTCACACGGGGGTGCGACGAGCAAGTGATGACGTCACCTCGAGGTGGTGACATCACGATATGAAGAAGGTGCACGACTCGCCTCTTCGGAGTGAGATATTTCCAGGGTCAGAATCAGCTCGATGCTGGGACGGTTCCTCCACGTCATCTCATTATCCACCCGGCGCCAATAGATCTTAGTCAACAGAGCCTGGATAAACTCGACACGGAATAAGTTTATTAGACGAGCTTTAGCGAGGATTCAATTTGACATACTGATAAAAATTGGTGTTCGTTTTTA
Organism: Brachyptera risi; assembly: GCA_964007535.1. Lineage (NCBI taxonomy): Eukaryota > Metazoa > Arthropoda > Insecta > Plecoptera > Taeniopterygidae > Brachyptera > Brachyptera risi. The sequence continues at coordinate 23,003 of CAXFZR010000124.1, read as the reverse complement.
TGTTTTTTTGTCGGTTCTCCACAGGTCGAACGGCTACAGCTATCAACTTCGAACTTTTTTTCATAATGGTTCCTCATCTAACTTAGATCTGTATCGTTTTGTGGCATTATCGGATGGTAACTTTTTTTTTAATGAATTTAAGAAATTTCAAAAATGGCCATTGAAACAACACGGCGGAAAAAAAGGAATTTTTTTTACTTTCAAAAAGAATGAAATTCTGCGTGAAGTTGATTTACATTTTGATACACATTTCCGGAAATTCTCAGCTTGATCGGGTCAGCCATTTCGAAGACAAACCATAAAATGTGCTAAATTGGTACCACTCGAAGCAATTTTTACCCATTTCTAACTTGAATGTCACCCAATTGGAGAATGTAGGCAAAAGTTTGGCAAAGAAGTCGACATACTGTTACCATCCGCTCGTCTAACAACGCATATATGGCGTTTTCCTAGTGATACAGATTATAGTTACTACGAAATGTGTGCTATCTATGTTTTACACCACATATAGGAATTATCTCGTTCTGGGAAATCGGAAAAGGTAGAGTTTCTACCAAGATGTAGTGATACCAACCTATTTCATCATAATATAAAGAAGGTGCTCCAACTCGGGTCTTGAAAGTGAAATATATCTGGGGTCAGTTCCCGAGTCCAGGGTCCTGATGACCTGTAGCGCCACTATCGCTTTCTATTTAGAACAACAATGCTCAACAATGCTATACACGGCCCAGTAGATTACGAGAATCATAGATCTAGTTCACAAGGGAATCCGGTAAATCGCGACAAGCAATCGGGACCTTTGACTCTGAACTGACCACAATAAACCACAAATACCGTCCATGTTATCAGTATGGGAGTTGGAGCACCGTCTTTATAACATGTTGAAGTCTGTTGGTATCAATACATGAACCTCTCTCTTGATAATTCGATGATTTTGAAAGTTTGATCTCTCCATCATAAATCCCCAAGGTGGATGATATTTTTCACGGGGCCGGGCATGCTGTAGCATGTTGGTAGGCGATCTTCTGAAATACCATCATCTGAATAGAATCCAATAAATACCATCCATGCAACTGAATTATATTTCGTGTGAGTGGTTCTCTTCCTTGAAAATAATCAATTGACGTAGGCCTACTATTCGTCGTATTTACTTGCACTAGGCAAACGCGTTATGTGTTGCCGCGTTGATGGATGAGCTGGAACATATCAACTTATCTTTGGATTGGTTATTACACTAGGCAAACGCGTTATGTGTTGCCGCGTTGATGGATGAGCTGGAACATATCAACTCATCTTTGGATTGGTTATTACACTAGGCAAACGCGTTATGTGTTGCCGCGTTGATGGATGAGCTGGAACATATCAACTCATCTTTGGATTGGTTATTACACTAGGCAAACGCGTTATGTGTTGCCGCGTTGATGGATGAGCTGGAACATATCAACTTATCTTTGGATTGGTTATTATACTAGGCAAACGCGTTATGTGTTGCCGCGTTGATGGATGAGCTGGAACATATCAACTTATCTTTGGATTGGTTATTATACTAGGCAAACGCGTTATGTGTTGCCGCGTTGATGGATGAGCTGGAACATATCAACTTATCTTTGGATTGGTTATTACACTAGGCAAACGCGTTATGTGTTGCCGCGTTGATGGATGAGCTGGAACATATCAACTCATCTTTGGATTGGTTATTACACTAGGCAAACGCGTTATGTGTTGCCGCGTTGATGGATGAGCTGGAACATATCAACTTATCTTTGGATTGGTTATTATACTAGGCAAACGCGTTATGTGTTGCCGCGTTGATGGATGAGCTGGAACATATCAACTTATCTTTGGATTGGTTATTATACTAGGCAAACGCGTTATGTGTTGCCGCGTTGATGGATGAGCTGGAACATATCAACTCATCTTTGGATTGGTTATTATACTAGGCAAACGCGTTATGTGTTGCCGCGTTGATGGATGAGCTGGAACATATCAACTCATCTTTGGATTGGTTATTATACTAGGCAAACGCGTTATGTGTTGCCGCGTTGATGGATGAGCTGGAACATATCAACTCATCTTTGGATTGGTTATTACACTAGGCAAACGCGTTATGTGTTGCCGCGTTGATGGATGAGCTGGAACATATCAACTCATCTTTGGATTGGTTATTATACTAGGCAAACGCGTTATGTGTTGCCGCGTTGATGGATGAGCTGGAACATATCAACTCATCTTTGGATTGGTTATTACACTAGGCAAACGCGTTATGTGTTGCCGCGTTGATGGATGAGCTGGAACATATCAACTCATCTTTGGATTGGTTATTACACTAGGCAAACGCGTTATGTGTTGCCGCGTTGATGGATGAGCTGGAACATATCAACTTATCTTTGGATTGGTTATTATACTAGGCAAACGCGTTATGTGTTGCCGCGTTGATGGATGAGCTGGAACATATCAACTTATCTTTGGATTGGTTATTATACTAGGCAAACGCGTTATGTGTTGCCGCGTTGATGGATGAGCTGGAACATATCAACTCATCTTTGGATTGGTTATTATACTAGGCAAACGCGTTATGTGTTGCCGCGTTGATGGATGAGCTGGAACATATCAACTCATCTTTGGATTGGTTATTACACTAGGCAAACGCGTTATGTGTTGCCGCGTTGATGGATGAGCTGGAACATATCAACTCATCTTTGGATTGGTTATTATACTAGGCAAACGCGTTATGTGTTGCCGCGTTGATGGATGAGCTGGAACATATCAACTCATCTTTGGATTGGTTATTACACTAGGCAAACGCGTTATGTGTTGCCGCGTTGATGGATGAGCTGGAACATATCAACTTATCTTTGGATTGGTTATTATACTAGGCAAACGCGTTATGTGTTGCCGCGTTGATGGATGAGCTGGAACATATCAACTTATCTTTGGATTGGTTATTATACTAGGCAAACGCGTTATGTGTTGCCGCGTTGATGGATGAGCTGGAACATATCAACTTATCTTTGGATTGGTTATTATACTAGGCAAACGCGTTATGTGTTGCCGCGTTGATGGATGAGCTGGAACATATCAACTCATCTTTGGATTGGTTATTACACTAGGCAAACGCGTTATGTGTTGCCGCGTTGATGGATGAGCTGGAACATATCAACTTATCTTTGGATTGGTTATTACACTAGGCTAACGCGTTATGTGTTGCCGCGTTGATGGATGAGCTGGAACATATCAACTTATCTTTGGATTGGTTATTATATATATACACCTTGAGATCCAAACCATTACTTCACTGCCATCTTATTATTCATCATTGATTCCCATGATTATAAAGAAGGCTTTGTTCTAATCGCTACATTTAAGAGGTGACACCTGTAGCTTGGATTTAATAGGTATCTTAATAGCTTTGAGTGATTTACAAAAATAACATTATATATTTTCCCTCATCAAAACGGCTGATCCGATTTGGGTGGAAGTTCGGATTAATGTGTATCATTATCAGATTGAAATTCCTTGAGAATTTGAATTCTCTCGGATGAAATATTTTTCCCGAATTTTTTCCTCTGGGTTATTCTAACGGGATTTTTGAAAACTTTGAAATGAGTTTTCTCAGAAGTGGTTCAACCGATCGCGCCTCAAAACTATACAGTATCGAATTAGATAAGGATACTTGTGTGTGCCAAGTTTCAACTGATTTTGAATTTTCGTCTGACCTGTGGAGCGCGAACCAAAAAATAAAACAAGTACTTTTTTTCGGGTATGGTGAAATTGAGTCTTCGCTTCGCTCATCCAAAAATGATGAAATCGATGTATTTATTGATCTTCCTAATCTATTAATGGGATCCAGTTTTGCTGAATCATCTTGAATTAGACATTGAACTTGTAGTTGAGTGTTTCATTTCTGTTGGTCACATTTTAATCATTCTAATCTTGAGAGCTTTCCGTATTTTCACAGAGGATTTAAAACACCAAGTATATATACCTACTTGTTGGAAGATCACTTGAAAATGACTAGACTCGTATTCTTTCCTCTGAAAGAATTTCTTTCTTTTCTCTCTTTCTTTTGAGTATTCTTTCTTCCTACCGGTATTTATCTCTATCCACAGAAATATTATTTTCCATCTCACACCGAATAATGTGACCGGCACATGTAGCTGAGTGGTTAGCGCACTTGCTTCGTGTGACCCGGGAGGTGAAGGGACATATCGGACCCGGCCGTCCATCTTCACCGGGGTTTTTCGTGGTTTCCCTCTGTAGTCTAGGCTAATGCCGGGATGGTTCCTACAATATAGGCCACGACCGCTTCCTTTCCACTACCCATAAAAACCTTCATCTCATTAATCATTCATCCGACGCCAATAGATCTTAGTAATCATTACAGTGCGTCGTTAAAACCCAATATAGTAGCCGAATAATGTGCATGATTGTTCAGATGACTAACCACTCGAGACACCAATTGAGTGATGATAAAGACGAACGAGTACAGGCATTGGTTGTCAATAGCAACAGAGTTTCGGTCAATAGAACGTTATTGCGCACACTTGTGATGATCACCGTGGTACGTGTTGAGAGCACTGTAATTGAGATAAGATAGTGGAGTGGCAGCCAGGCCTCACGTTTCAGTGCCGATTCTACAGTGGCGGCTGTCGGACGATCCTGCTCGGGCTCACGTACACAGGTACTTACAATTCAGAATATCTAGCATTGAAATTAAAAAAAAAAAAAAAATCAAATCGTCTGATTGAGAGCCCGCATCTTGGACAGATTTACAGGCTTCACTTTCGCCACATATATCTCGAGAAATACAAACACTACGGACTTGCGGTAAAATGCAATATATGAATAATATTTTCACAATTAGATATGCTTAATCAAAATTCGAAGAATAATTCCATTATGGAGCAATAATTGAATCAAAATTTGATCTAATTTGATGGTTTTCTTTGCTTAATTTCCAGTTACCGAATAATGGTAGAAATGAATTACAAACGCACATCCTTAAGTTCAACTTTGCTTATCAATATTTTAAATTCTAATACGCCTTTTATTCTACAGTTTTCCCAATATCCTTGGCCAAAATGTGTGATGTAACTAGATTTTGTCCAAATTATGAAATGAAAAACTCCCCCATCTAGCGGTGGTTACTGGAACTCCTCCAATATTACCTTCTTTTCACTTTTCAATCGACAACCAAACTTTTGAACGCACTTCGAACTTGGGTCGAGCATTTCGAAGAGAAACATTCTCAGCTAAGAAGATGCGGGCTATTAAATTCAGGGAAGAAGAGTTGTGTGAGATATCTTCCTTGCGTTAGTCGCGCAAGTTGTTTGGAGAGATTATTAATTCATCCAACTGAACGAATATAATCAACAGAAAGTATTACTGTGACAAGTTGGATCAGTCTGGAATAATGATGTGTTGTCATATGACAGAATCATCGTAGTCTCCATGGGTACCGCTCTTGTGGACCACAGTATTGTGAGCCCCGATATTCTGTACCCCAAGAAAAAAATACAGTGAACCCCAGTATTGTGGCCCACACGTTTAAACCAGAAAATTGTACAAATACTTTGGTTTTTTGGTCCCCAATATAGTGGGCCACGAAACTAGAACATGGGGGTCCAGAATATCTTTTCCAAACGACCGAAGTGGTATTGTGGACCCCAATAATCTGATACACAGAGATTTGTCATTGTTGACGCCAATAAACTGAACCCCGATATTGTGGGCCACAAAAGTGTATTAAATGTCGTGTGGATATAGTGGACCACAAAATATATATTCTGTACCCCAAAGCTCGTTAGACATACTGCACCCCGGTATTCTGGTCCCCAATATAGTGGGCCACGAAACTAGAACATGGGGGTCCAGAATATCTTTTCCAAACGACCGAAGTGGTATTGTGGACCCCAATAATCTGATACACAGAGATTTGTCATTGTTGACGCCAATAAACTGAACCCCGATATTGTGGGCCACAAAAGTGTATTAAATGTCGTGTGGATATAGTGGACCACAAAATGGATGAACTGTACCCCAGAGCTCGTTAGACATACTGCACCCCGGTATTCTGGTCCCCAATATAGTGGGCCACAAAACTAGAACATGGGTGTCCAGAATATCTTTTCCAAACGACCGAAGTGGTATTGTTGACCCCAATAAACTGATACACAGAGATTTGTATGTCCACACGACATTTAGTTCACTTCTGTGGCCCACAATATTATTTAATATTTTAAATTAATATTTTAAATATTTTAAATAATTTAATATTTTAAATATTTAATATTATTTAATGTATAAAATATACAATATACTTGTTTATATCATCCGATTCACTCGGCTATGAGAGAGAGAGGGAGAGAGGGAGAGAGGGAGAGAGGGAGAGAGGAGAGAGAGAGAGAGAGAGAGAGAGAGAGAGAGAGAGAGAGAGAGAGAGAGAGAGAGTACTGTACGCACATGATTCACTATTATCTCTGATGTATTATTGTGTTTGTTATGGTATGATGATTTGATTTTGATGCTCATTATTATAACTAGGCAAACGCGTTATGTGTTTCCGCGTTGATGGATGAGCTGGAACATATCAACTTATTTTTGGATTGGTTATTATATATATATATACACCTTGAGATCCAAACCATTACATCACTGCCATCTTATTTTTCATTATTGATTTCTATGATGATGAAGAAGGCTTTGTTTCAATTGTTTACAATCAAGTGGTTTCACCTGTAGCTTGGATTTAATTGGTATCTTAATAGCTTTGAATGATTTTAAAAAATTACATTAAATATTTTTTTACATCGAAACGACTGATCCGATTTGAGTGAAATTTCGGAATAATGTGTATCATTATCAGATTGAGATTCCCTGAGAATTTGAATTCTCTCAGATGAAATATTTTTCCTAAATTTTCTCTTTTGGGTCATTCTTATGAGATTTTTGAAAACTTTGAAATGAGTTCTCTCAGAAGTGGTGCAACCGATCGCGCCTCAAAACTATACAATATCGAATTAGTTGAGGACACTTGTGTGTGCCAAGTTTCAACTAATTTGACATCTCTGTCTGACCTGTGAAGCGCGAACAAAAAAAAAAAAAAACAAGTAGGGCCCATTTTTTTCGGGTATGGTGAAATTGAGTCTTCGCTTCGCTCATCCAATAATTAGAAAATCAATAAAAGAAAATTCAACTAAAAAAAAAAAAAAACATCACGTACCTATGTCAACAGGTGAGTTATTGATATATGAAGCTTCGAGTGGCAACATTATAAATACAACTCAGTTATCGCATGAAATTATCAACTTCAAATTAATGTTTTGAAAATAGAAACCATCATATTGTAAAGTCGATAACATGATAGTCCGTATCAATTCTTATCGAATTGAGTTAATGACACATTATTAACAATGTTGAGGTAAGAATGATAAACCCAACAGCTTGTGAAAACAGGGAGGGTAGCCAAGTCCTTGCTATTCAAACAGCTTGTGAAAACAGGGAGGGTAGCCAAGTCCTTGCTATTCAAACAGCTTGTGAAAACAGGGAGGGAGCCAAGTCCTTGCTATTCAAACAACTTGGCGTATAAAAGTAGTGATATGAAAAGTGTTGGCCAAGTGAATTCGAGAGAGAAAATGCATATGTGTGATAGATCATGCAAACCTTCGGTAATTATAACTGGGCTTTTTGACTTGGTGAAATCTATGACCATCAATAACGTAACGGGATAAGCAACATGGCGTAAGTCCTATCCTTTTAACATTAGGCCGTTTTCACCATGATGGAATCAGCGCTTACGTGTACATTCCTGAGATTCGCAATTTCAAATCAAATCGTACGTATTAGGCTCGTATTTCAGTGTATAGTACATAGTTGTGTACTTGCATTGTTTCTGATTTTTCTAGTAGATGATGAGTAATTATCCAGTTATCAAATGGTGAATATAGCAGTAGGGCTCTTGACTAGGGGACCAAATGCTTTTACATACTTATTTCAAATTTAGATTGGCCAATTCCGATGAAATGTATTCCAATATTGCTTAATGCAGTTGGGAAGAGCTGGATTCACAGATTGCATTACATCCATTACTTGTATAGATCAACATACAACAATACCAGCAAATCATCATAACATATTTGTGAGGCGGCATCCCTTTGATATACGCATGGTGCGAAAGGAAAGCGCCATGTTGCTTATCCCGTTACGTTATTGATAGTCATAGATCGCATTACATCTATTACTTGTATAGATCAACATACAATAATACCAGCAAATCATCATAACATTTGTGAGGCGGCATCCCTCTGATATACGCATGGTGCGAAAGGAAAGCGCCATGTTGCTTATCCCGTTACGTTATTGATAGTCATAGATCGCATTACATCTATTACTTGTATAGATCAACATACAATAATACCAGCAAATCATCATAACATTTGTGAGGCGGCATCTCTTTGATATACGCATGGTGCGAAAGGAAAGCGCCATGTTGCTTATCCCGTTACGTTATTGATAGTCATAGATTGCATTACATCCATTACTTGTATAGATCAACATACAATAATACCAGCAAATCATCATAACATTTGTGAGGCGGCATTCCTTTGATATACGCATGGTGCGAAAGGAAAGCGCCATGTTGCTTATCCCGTTACGTTATTGATAGTCATGGATTGCATTACATCCATTACTTGTATAGATCAACATACAATAATACCAGCAAATCATCATAACATTTGTGAGGCGGCATCTCTTTGATATACGCATGGTGCGAGAGGAAAGCGCCATGTTGCCTATCCCGTTACGTTATTGATAGTCATAGCTTGCATTACATCTATTACTTGTATAGATCAACATACAACAATACCAGCAAATCATCATAACATTTGTGAGGCGGCATCTCTTTGATATACGCATGGTGCGAGAGGAAAGCGCCATGTTGCCTATCCCGTTACGTTATTGATAGTCATAGCTTGCATTACATCTATTACTTGTATAGATCAACATACAACAATACCAGCAAATCATCATAACATTTGTGAGGCGGCATCCCTTTGATATACGCATGGTGCGAAAGGAAAGCGCCATGTTGCTTATCCCGTTACGTTATTGATAGTCATAGATTGCATTACATCCATTACTTGTATAGATCAACATACAATAATACCAGCAAATCATCATAACATTTGTGAGGCGGCATCCCTTTGATATACGCATGGTGCGAGAGGAAAGCGCCATGTTGCTTATCCCGTTACGTTATTGATAGTCATAGATTGCATTACATCTATTACTTGTATAGATCAACATACAACAATACCAGCAAATCATCATAACATTTGTGAGGTGGCATCCCTTTGATATACGCATGGTGCGAAAGGAAAGCGCCATGTTGCTTATCCCGTTACGTTATTGATAGTCATAGATTGCATTACATCCATTACTTGTATAGATCAACATACAATAATACCAGCAAATCATCATAACATTTGTGAGGCGGCATCCCTTTGATATACGCATGGTGCGAGAGGAAAGCGCCATGTTGCTTATCCCGTTACGTTATTGATAGTCATAGATTGCATTACATCTATTACTTGTATAGATCAACATACAACAATACCAGCAAATCATCATAACATTTGTGAGGCGGCATCCCTTTGATATACGCATGGTGCGAAAGGAAAGCGCCATGTTGCTTATCCCGTTACGTTATTGATAGTCATAGATTGCATTACATCTATTACTTGTATAGATCAACATACAACAATACCAGCAAATCATCATAACATTTGTGAGGCGGCATCCCTTTGATATACGCATGGTGCGAAAGGAAAGCGCCATGTTGCTTATCCCGTTACGTTATTGATAGTCACAGATTGCATTACATCTATTACTTGTATAGATCAACATACAATAATACCAGCAAATCATCATAACATTTGTGAGGCTGCATCCCTTTGATATACGCATGGTGTGAAAGGAAAGCGCCATGTTGCTTATCCCGTTACGTTATTGATAGTCACAGATTGCATTACATCTATTACTTGTATAGATTAACACACAATAATACCAGCAAATCATCATAACATTTGTGAGGCGGCATCCCTTTGATATACGCATGGTGCGAAAGGAAAGCGCCATGTTGCTTATCTCGTTACGTTATTGATAGTCATAGCTTGCATTACATCCATTACTTGTATAGATTAACACACAATAATACCAGCAAATCATCATAACATTTGTGAGGCTGCATCCCTTTGATATACGCATGGTGTGAAAGGAAAGCGCCATGTTGCTTATCCCGTTACGTTATTGATAGTCACAGATTGCATTACATCTATTACTTGTATAGATTAACACACAATAATACCAGCAAATCATCATAACATTTGTGAGGCGGCATCCCTTTGATATACGCATGGTGTGAAAGGAAAGCGCCATGTTGCTTATCCCGTTACGTTATTGATAGTCACAGATTGCATTACATCTATTACTTGTATAGATTAACACACAATAATACCAGCAAATCATCATAACATTTGTGAGGCTGCATCCCTTTGATATACGCATGGTGTGAAAGGAAAGCGCCATGTTGCTTATCCCGTTACGTTATTGATAGTCATAGCTTGCATTACATCTATTACTTGTATAGATCAACATACAACAATACCAGCAAATCATCATAACATTTGTGAGGCTGCATCCCTTTGATATACGCATGGTGCGAGAGGAAAGCGCCATGTTGCTTATCCCTTTACGTTATTGATAGTCATAGATTGCATTACATCTATTACTTGTATAGATCAACATACAACAATACCAGCAAATCATCATAACATTTGTGAGGCGGCATCCCTTTGATATACGCATGGTGCGAAAGGAAAGCGCCATGTTGCTTATCCCGTTACGTTATTGATAGTCATAGATTGCATTACATCTATTACTTGTATAGATCAACATACAACAATACCAGCAAATCATCATAACATTTGTGAGGCGGCATCCCTTTGATATACGCATGGTGCGAAAGGAAAGCGCCATGTTGCTTATCCCGTTACGTTATTGATAGTCACAGATTGCATTACATCTATTACTTGTATAGATCAACATACAATAATACCAGCAAATCATCATAACATTTGTGAGGCTGCATCCCTTTGATATACGCATGGTGTGAAAGGAAAGCGCCATGTTGCTTATCCCGTTACGTTATTGATAGTCACAGATTGCATTACATCTATTACTTGTATAGATTAACACACAATAATACCAGCAAATCATCATAACATTTGTGAGGCGGCATCCCTTTGATATACGCATGGTGCGAAAGGAAAGCGCCATGTTGCTTATCTCGTTACGTTATTGATAGTCATAGCTTGCATTACATCCATTACTTGTATAGATTAACACACAATAATACCAGCAAATCATCATATCATTTGTGAGGCTGCATCCCTTTGATATACGCATGGTGTGAAAGGAAAGCGCCATGTTGCTTATCCCGTTACGTTATTGATAGTCACAGATTGCATTACATCTATTACTTGTATAGATTAACACACAATAATACCAGCAAATCATCATAACATTTGTGAGGCGGCATCCCTTTGATATACGCATGGTGTGAAAGGAAAGCGCCATGTTGCTTATCCCGTTACGTTATTGATAGTCACAGATTGCATTACATCTATTACTTGTATAGATTAACACACAATAATACCAGCAAATCATCATAACATTTGTGAGGCGGCATCTCTTTGATATACGCATGGTGCGAAAGGAAAGCGCCATGTTGCTTATCCCGTTACGTTATTGATAGTCATAGATCGCATTACATCTATTACTTGTATAGATCAACATACAATAATACCAGCAAATCATCATAACATTTGTGAGGCGGCATCTCTTTGATATACGCATGGTGCGAAAGGAAAGCGCCATGTTGCTTATCCCGTTACGTTATTGATGGTCATAGATTGCATCACATCTATTACTTGTATAGATCAACATACAATAATACCAGCAAATCATCATAACATTTGTGAGGCGGCATCCCTTTGATATACGCATGGTGCGAAAGGAAAGCGCCATGTTGCTTATCCCGTTACGTTATTGATAGTCATAGATCGCATTACATCTATTACTTGTATAGATCAACATACAATAATACCAGCAAATCATCATAACATTTGTGAGGCGGCATCTCTTTGATATACGCATGGTGCGAAAGGAAAGCGCCATGTTGCTTATCCCGTTACCTTATTGATAGTCACAGATTGCATTACATCCATCACTTGTATAGATCAACATACAATAATACCAGCAAATCATCATAACATTTGTGAGGCGGCATCCCTCTGATATACGCATGGTGCGATAGGAAAGCGCCATGTTGCTTATCCCGTTACGTTATTGATAGTCACAGATTGCATTACATCTATTACTTGTATAGATCAACATACAACAATACCAGCAAATCATCATAACATTTGTGAGGCGGCATCCCTTTGATATACGCATGGTGCGAAAGGAAAGCGCCATGTTGCTTATCCCGTTACGTTATTGATAGTCACAGATTGCATTACATCCATTACTTGTATAGATCAACATACAACAATACCAGCAAATCATCATAACATTTGTGAGGCGGCATCTCTTTGATATACGCATGGTGCGAAAGGAAAGCGCCATGTTGCTTATCCCGTTACGTTATTGATAGTCATAGCTTGCATTACATCCATTACTTGTATAGATCAACATACAATAATACCAGCAAATCATCATAACATTTGTGAGGCGGCATCCCTTTGATAGACGCATGGTGCGAAAGGAAAGCGCCATGTTGCTTATCCCGTTACGTTATTGATAGTCATAGATTGCATTACATCTATTACTTGTATAGATCAACATACAATAATACCAGCAAATCATCATAACATTTGTGAGGCGGCATCCCTTTGATATACGCATGGTGCGAAAGGAAAGCGCCATGTTGCTTATCCCGTTACGTTATTGATAGTCACAGATTGCATTACATCTATTACTTGTATAGATCAACATACAATAATACCAGCAAATCATCATAACATTTGTGAGGCTGCATCCCTTTGATATACGCATGGTGTGAAAGGAAAGCGCCATGTTGCTTATCCCGTTACGTTATTGATAGTCACAGATTGCATTACATCTATTACTTGTATAGATTAACACACAATAATACCAGCAAATCATCATAACATTTGTGAGGCGGCATCCCTTTGATATACGCATGGTGCGAAAGGAAAGCGCCATGTTGCTTATCTCGTTACGTTATTGATAGTCATAGCTTGCATTACATCCATTACTTGTATAGATTAACACACAATAATACCAGCAAATCATCATAACATTTGTGAGGCTGCATCCCTTTGATATACGCATGGTGTGAAAGGAAAGCGCCATGTTGCTTATCCCGTTACGTTATTGATAGTCACAGATTGCATTACATCTATTACTTGTATAGATTAACACACAATAATACCAGCAAATCATCATAACATTTGTGAGGCGGCATCCCTTTGATATACGCATGGTGTGAAAGGAAAGCGCCATGTTGCTTATCCCGTTACGTTATTGATAGTCACAGATTGCATTACATCTATTACTTGTATAGATTAACACACAATAATACCAGCAAATCATCATAACATTTGTGAGGCTGCATCCCTTTGATATACGCATGGTGTGAAAGGAAAGCGCCATGTTGCTTATCCCGTTACGTTATTGATAGTCATAGCTTGCATTACATCTATTACTTGTATAGATCAACATACAACAATACCAGCAAATCATCATAACATTTGTGAGGCTGCATCCCTTTGATATACGCATGGTGCGAGAGGAAAGCGCCATGTTGCTTATCCCGTTACGTTATTGATAGTCATAGATTGCATTACATCTATTACTTGTATAGATCAACATACAACAATACCAGCAAATCATCATAACATTTGTGAGGCGGCATCCCTTTGATATACGCATGGTGCGAAAGGAAAGCGCCATGTTGCTTATCCCGTTACGTTATTGATAGTCATAGATTGCATTACATCTATTACTTGTATAGATCAACATACAACAATACCAGCAAATCATCATAACATTTGTGAGGCGGCATCCCTTTGATATACGCATGGTGCGAAAGGAAAGCGCCATGTTGCTTATCCCGTTACGTTATTGATAGTCACAGATTGCATTACATCTATTACTTGTATAGATCAACATACAATAATACCAGCAAATCATCATAACATTTGTGAGGCTGCATCCCTTTGATATACGCATGGTGTGAAAGGAAAGCGCCATGTTGCTTATCCCGTTACGTTATTGATAGTCACAGATTGCATTACATCTATTACTTGTATAGATTAACACACAATAATACCAGCAAATCATCATAACATTTGTGAGGCGGCATCCCTTTGATATACGCATGGTGCGAAAGGAAAGCGCCATGTTGCTTATCTCGTTACGTTATTGATAGTCATAGCTTGCATTACATCCATTACTTGTATAGATTAACACACAATAATACCAGCAAATCATCATAACATTTGTGAGGCTGCATCCCTTTGATATACGCATGGTGTGAAAGGAAAGCGCCATGTTGCTTATCCCGTTACGTTATTGATAGTCACAGATTGCATTACATCTATTACTTGTATAGATTAACACACAATAATACCAGCAAATCATCATAACATTTGTGAGGCGGCATCCCTTTGATATACGCATGGTGTGAAAGGAAAGCGCCATGTTGCTTATCCCGTTACGTTATTGATAGTCACAGATTGCATTACATCTATTACTTGTATAGATTAACACACAATAATACCAGCAAATCATCATAACATTTGTGAGGCGGCATCTCTTTGATATACGCATGGTGCGAAAGGAAAGCGCCATGTTGCTTATCCCGTTACGTTATTGATAGTCATAGATCGCATTACATCTATTACTTGTATAGATCAACATACAATAATACCAGCAAATCATCATAACATTTGTGAGGCGGCATCTCTTTGATATACGCATGGTGCGAAAGGAAAGCGCCATGTTGCTTATCCCGTTACGTTATTGATGGTCATAGATTGCATCACATCTATTACTTGTATAGATCAACATACAATAATACCAGCAAATCATCATAACATTTGTGAGGCGGCATCCCTTTGATATACGCATGGTGCGAAAGGAAAGCGCCATGTTGCTTATCCCGTTACGTTATTGATAGTCATAGATCGCATTACATCTATTACTTGTATAGATCAACATACAATAATACCAGCAAATCATCATAACATTTGTGAGGCGGCATCTCTTTGATATACGCATGGTGCGAAAGGAAAGCGCCATGTTGCTTATCCCGTTACCTTATTGATAGTCACAGATTGCATTACATCCATCACTTGTATAGATCAACATACAATAATACCAGCAAATCATCATAACATTTGTGAGGCGGCATCCCTCTGATATACGCATGGTGCGATAGGAAAGCGCCATGTTGCTTATCCCGTTACGTTATTGATAGTCACAGATTGCATTACATCTATTACTTGTATAGATCAACATACAACAATACCAGCAAATCATCATAACATTTGTGAGGCGGCATCCCTTTGATATACGCATGGTGCGAAAGGAAAGCGCCATGTTGCTTATCCCGTTACGTTATTGATAGTCACAGATTGCATTACATCCATTACTTGTATAGATCAACATACAACAATACCAGCAAATCATCATAACATTTGTGAGGCGGCATCTCTTTGATATACGCATGGTGCGAAAGGAAAGCGCCATGTTGCTTATCCCGTTACGTTATTGATAGTCATAGCTTGCATTACATCCATTACTTGTATAGATCAACATACAATAATACCAGCAAATCATCATAACATTTGTGAGGCGGCATCCCTTTGATAGACGCATGGTGCGAAAGGAAAGCGCCATGTTGCTTATCCCGTTACGTTATTGATAGTCATAGATTGCATTACATCTATTACTTGTATAGATCAACATACAATAATACCAGCAAATCATCATAACATTTGTGAGGCGGCATCCCTCTGATATACGCATGGTGCGAAAGGAAAGCGCCATGTTGCTTATCCCGTTACGTTATTGATAGTCACAGATTGCATTACATCTATCACTTGTATAGATCGACATACAATAATACCAGCAAATCATCATAACATTTGTGAGGCGGCATCTCTTTGATATACGCATGGTGTGAAAGGAAAGCGCCATGTTGCTTATCCCGTTACGTTATTGATAGTCATAGCTTGCATTACATCCATTACTTGTATAGATCGACATACAATAATACCAGCAAATCATCATAACATTTGTGAGGCTGCATCCCTTTGATATACGCATGGTGTGAAAGGAAAGCGCCATGTTGCTTATCCCGTTACGTTATTGATAGTCATAGCTTGCATTACATCCATTACTTGTATAGATCAACATACAATAATACCAGCAAATCATCATAACATTTGTGAGGCGGCATCCCTTTGATATACGCATGGTGCGAAAGGAGAGCGCCGTGTTGCTTATCCCGTTACGTTATTGATAGTCATAGCTTGCATTACATCCATTACTTGTATAGATCAACATACAATAATACCAGCAAATCATCATAACATTTGTGAGGCGGCATCCCTCTGATATACGCATGGTGCGAGAGGAAAGCGCCATGTTGCTTATCCCGTTACGTTATTGATAGTCATAGATTGCATTACATCTATTACTTGTATAGATCAACACACAATAATACCAGCAAATCATCATAACATATTTGTGAGGCGGCATCCCTTCGATATACGCATGGTGCGAAAGGAAAGCGCCATGTTGCTTATCTCGTTACGTTATTGATAGTCATAGCTTGCATTACATCCATTACTTGTATAGATCAACATACAATAATACCAGCAAATCATCATAACATTTGTGAGGCGGCATCCCTTTGATATACGCATGGTGCGAAAGGAGAGCGCCGTGTTGCTTATCCCGTTACGTTATTGATAGTCATAGCTTGCATTACATCCATTACTTGTATAGATCAACATACAATAATACCAGCAAATCATCATAACATTTGTGAGGCGGCATCCCTCTGATATACGCATGGTGCGAGAGGAAAGCGCCATGTTGCTTATCCCGTTACGTTATTGATAGTCATAGATTGCATTACATCTATTACTTGTATAGATCAACACACAATAATACCAGCAAATCATCATAACATATTTGTGAGGCGGCATCCCTTCGATATACGCATGGTGCGAAAGGAGAGCGCCGTGTTGCTTATCCCGTTACGTTATTGATAGTCATAGCTTGCATTACATCCATTACTTGTATAGATCAACATACAATAATACCAGCAAATCATCATAACATTTGTGAGGCGGCATCCCTCTGATATACGCATGGTGCGAGAGGAAAGCGCCATGTTGCTTATCCCGTTACGTTATTGATAGTCATAGATTGCATTACATCTATTACTTGTATAGATCAACACACAATAATACCAGCAAATCATCATAACATATTTGTGAGGCGGCATCCCTTTGATATACGCATGGTGCGAAAGGAAACCGCCATGTTGCTTATCCCGTTACGTTATTGATAGTCATAGATTGCATTACATCTATTACTTGTATAGATCAACACACAATAATACCAGCAAATCATCATAACATTTGTGAGGCGGCATCCCTTTGATATACGCATGGTGCGAAAGGAAAGCGCCATGTTGCTTATCCCGTTACGTTATT
Source organism: Brachyptera risi (assembly GCA_964007535.1). Taxonomy (NCBI): domain Eukaryota; kingdom Metazoa; phylum Arthropoda; class Insecta; order Plecoptera; family Taeniopterygidae; genus Brachyptera; species Brachyptera risi. The sequence goes on along the minus strand of CAXFZR010000124.1, from coordinate 5,187 downwards.
GATAGTCATAGATTGCATTACATCTATTACTTGTATAGATCAACATACAACAATATCAGCAAATCATCATAACATTTGTGAGGCGGCATCCCTCTGATATACGCATGGTGCGAAAGGAAACCGCCATGTTGCTTATCCCGTTACGTTATTGATAGTCATAGCTTGCATTACATCTATTACTTGTATAGATCAACATACAACAATATCAGCAAATCATCATAACATTTGTGAGGCGGCATCCCTCTGATATACGCATGGTGCGAAAGGAAACCGCCATGTTGCTTATCCCGTTACGTTATTGATAGTCATAGATTGCATTACATCTATTACTTGTATAGATCAACACACAATAATACCAGCAAATCATCATAACATTTGTGAGGCGGCATCCCTTTGATATACGCATGGTGCGAAAGGAAAGCGCCATGTTGCTTATCCCGTTACGTTATTGATAGTCATAGATTGCATTACATCAATTACTTGTATAGATCAACATACAACAATATCAGCAAATCATCATAACATTTGTGAGGCGGCATCCCTTTGATATACGCATGGTGCGAAAGGAAAGCGCCATGTTGCTTATCCCGTTACGTTATTGATAGTCTTAGATTGCATTACATCAATTACTTGTATAGATCAACATACAACAATACCAGCAAATCATCATAACATTTGTGAGGCGGCATCTCTTTGATATACGCATGGTGCGAAAGGAAAGCGCCATGTTGCTTATCCCGTTACCTTATTGATAGTCACAGATTGCATTACATCCATCACTTGTATAGATCAACATACAATAATACCAGCAAATCATCATAACATTTGTGAGGCGGCATCCCTTTGATATACGCATGGTGCGAAAGGAAACCGCCATGTTGCTTATCCCGTTACGTTATTGATAGTCATAGGTGAAATGCACATTTCCTTCACATGACAAACAATCATCTTATTAAACACATGAGGAAGAAGTTGATGCCAACATCACGTATATATCAACAGGTGAGGTCATTATCGGAGCTGTCGTGGCAACACTGTAAACCTAACCCGGGTATCACTTGGAAATGTCAAGTTCATTTGCGACTGAGGTTTACTATAGGTTTGAGCGATACTACTGAGAGTGAAGGAGGGCTTGGCGTTTAGGTATACCGTGGACAAGCTACTTTTCCGGGGAATTGGTTAGAGCACAGAGGAGCTGTGTTAGGGTTTTCGGGTCAGGTTACGATCGTTTCCTCGAATAGACCATCCTCTTTCTAAGTAAACACGTCAAGCCCCCTTCACTCTTGGTAGTATCTTTAGTCCAGTATACGCTCTTCAGGCCGTTGAAAGGTGATGTCACTAGCTCCTGTTGTGTGAGGCAGTTCTCAGTTGTCATGACGATCAGCCGAACCGTGTGACTTGTGCAGTGCTTACAAACAGACAGATGGACAAGCTCCATAAGAGTAGGATGGAGGTCCTCGCTGTCGCTCGTCTAATCAGGTGATTACATACGTATGCTCACATACGTATGTGGAGTGAGGAAAACGCAGCGCATGCGTTCTAGGATGAGCGATAGAGGCACATCTATATGATATGTAATGTGGAGGTGTGGTCGAGGTCGAGGTAGCAGATTGAGGGAGAGGGTGGAAGGAGCAGATTGAGGATGAGGATGGGAGGAGCAGATTGAGGGAGAGGACCGAAGGAGCAGATTGAGGGAGAGGACCGAAGGAGCAGATTGAGGAAGAGGACCGAAGGAGCAGATTGAGGGAGAGGACCGAAGGAGCAGATTGAGGGAGAGGACCGAAGGAGCAGATTGAGGGAGAGAGTGGAGGGAGCAGATTGAGGGAGATGACCGAAGGAGCGGATTGATGGAGAGGACAGAAAGAGCAGATTGAGGGAGAGGACCGAAGAAGCAGATTGAGGGAGAGGACCGAAGGAGCGGATTGATGGAGAGGACCGAAAGAGCGGATTGAGGGAGAAGACCGAAGGAGCAGATTGAGGGAGAGAGTGGAAGGAGCAGATTGAGGGAGAGTATCGAAGGAGCAGATTGAGGAAGAGGACCGAAGGAGCAGATTGAGGGAGAGGGTGGAAGTAGCAGATTCAGAGAGAGGACCGAAGGAGCGGATTGAGGGAGAGGACCGAAGGAGCAGATTGAGGGAGAGAGTGGAGGGAGCAGATTGAGGAAGAGGATGGAAGGAGCAGATTGAGGGAGAGGACCGAAGGAGCAGATTGAGGAAGAGGACCGAAGGAGCAGATTGAGGGAGAAGACCGAAGGAGCAGATTGAGGGAGAGAGTGGAGGAAGCAGATTGAGGGAAAGGACCGACTGCTAGGTTATGTGGTCCTCTATGCGTGCACAAGACACATGCGAATCAAATGGTCCGTTAAGTTCACTGACCTCGCGATCTAAAGCGCTAGGCGAAGCTAGTCCACGATCGAACGTGTTCCAGCCCCTCGAGCGCTGTCTTGGGGCCTTCGATCCCCGTCCCAACCTACAAGACAGATACATGAGAACAGATAGGCCAGCACATAAACACACAGCGTCTGGGTGTGCGGTAGGCCTACTGACGGTAACCAACTAGAGGACAACTAATTGGCTAAACGCGATGTATTTTCACTGATAGCTCTATGTATTGTCGTTTACATTATAGGCCTACATCCTATAGCCTCCAGTACAGCCTCTAGTCGATAGAACAATGTAGGTTAGGGTACCACAGTGGCACAACTCTATTCATTGAGGAAATTATCTCATCATTGGATGAGCGAAGCGAAGACTCAATTTAAACATACACGAAAAAAAAATCATCTAGTTTTTTTTTTGTTCGCGCTCTACAGGTCAAACGAAAATTCAAAATCAGTTGAAACTTGGCATACACAAGTGTCATTATCTAATTCGATACTGTATAGTTTTGAGGCGCAATCGGTTGAACCACTTCTGAGAAAAAACATTTAAATTTTTCCAAAATCCCATTAGAATAACCCAGATGAAAATATTCGTGAATTAATTTTCATCCGAGAGAATTCAAATTCTCAGGGAATTTTAATTTAATAATGATACCCATTATTCCAAATTTTCAATCAAATCGGATCAGCCGTTTCGATGTAAAAAAATATTTAATGTAATTTTTGTGAATCACTCAAAGCTATTAAGATACTTATCAAATCCAAGCTACAGGTGACACCTCTTAACTGTAAATGATTGAAACAAAGCCTCCTTTATTAGCAAAGAAATCAATAATGAAAAATAGGATGGCAGTGATGTAATGGTTTGGATCTCAAGGTCTATATATATATATATATATATATATATATATATATATATATATATATATATATATATATATATATATATATATATATATATATATATATATATATATATATATATATATATAATGACCAATCCAAAGATAAGTTGATATGTTCCAGCTCATCCATCAACGCGGCAACACATAACGCGTTTGCCTAGTGATAAATTCTCAAGACACTACACGTCACATGATAAGCATACAGTTGTGTGCCTTCCCATAACTCGACATGAATTGTCAACAAGGCAATGACATTTAACAAAATATTCGTTTCGAAAAGAAAAGTTGACGCCATTTTGTCCTGAGAATGATGATGTGATGAATATGAAACAGATAATTAGACGAGCTTCAGCGAGGATTCAATTTGACATACTGAAAAAATTGGTGTTCGTTTTTATGTTTTTTTTTCTTTTTTTTAAATGTTTTTTTTGTCGGTTCTCCACAGGTCAAACGGCTACAGCTATCAACTCCAAACATTTTTCTCATCATGGTTCCTCATCTAACTCAGATCTGTATAGTTTTTTGGCATTATCGGGTGGTAACTTCTATTTTTATGAATTTTAGAAATTTCAAAAATACCCATTAGAATAACACGTCGAAAAAAGAAGAAAATATTTTCATTTTCAAAAAGAATGAAATTTTGTGTGAAGTTGAACTACATTCTGATACACATTTTTGGAAATTCTCAGCTTGATCGGGTGAGCCATTTTGAAGAAAAAAATCTAAAATGTGCTAAATTGGTACCACTCGAAGCAGTTTTTTCCCATGTATAACTTAAATGCCACCCAATTGGCGAATGTGGGCAAAAGTTTGGCAAAAAATCAACATACTATTACTATCCGCTCGTCTAACAACGCATATATGGCGTTTTCCTAGTCAATATCTATCCCAGTTCTCTGGTCAACAAACGGTTTTGTACATTCATGAGTTATCCATACATCTACGATATGGATCTATTCAGCGCATTTCCTCCATTCGCAGTTCCCACAGCATGAGTTGTGAGCCATACAGTTCAGCACACTAGTCGTGCTGATCGTGACGAGAGCTCGGTAATTGCTTACTTCACTAGGAAAACGCTATTTACGCGTTGTTAGACGAGCGGAAAGTAATAGTATGTCGACTTCATTGCCAAACTTTTGCCTAAATTCGCCAATTGGGTGACATTTAAGTTATAAATGGGTAAAAACTGCTTTGAGTGGTACCAATTTAGCACATTTCATGTTTTTTCTCTAAAATGGCTCACCCGATCAAGTTGAGAATTTCCAGAAATGTGTATAAAAAGGTAATTCAACTTCACACAAAATTTCATTCTTTTCGAAAATGAAAATATTTTTTTTTTCCGCCGTGTTATTCTGACGGGTATTATCGAAACTTCTAAAATTCATAAAAAAAAGTTACCACCCGGTAATGCCACAAAACTATACAGATCCAAGTTAGATGAGGAACCACGACAAAAAAAAAGTTTGGAGTTGATAGCTGTAGCCGTTTGACCTGTGGAGAACCGACAAAAAATCATAAAAACAAGAAAAAAAACATGAAAACGAACACCAATTTTTTTAGGTATGTCAAATTGAATCCTCGCTAAAGCTCGTCTAAACCAGGAAAACGCCGGATATGCGTTCCGAAACCCACAACAAGTACTTTACTGATCGTTCCGAAACCTCCAGAATCTACTGCCAGTTTACTGGATGCGTTCCGAAACCTACTCCCAGTAATTCACTGGTCGTTCCGTAACCTACCGCATCAGTAAATTCTTCTTACTGGAACCACTGGAGGTATTCGGCCCAGTACGTCCAGTCAATTCGAAGATACAGCAAGAAGAAAAATGGCGTCCTCCGATGAATATTCCGAAGTTCAGTCAGTTTGTACTCAAACTAATCGAAGCGTTACAATTGTGGTTAA
>CAXFZR010000123.1:5000-13047 GCA_964007535.1 Brachyptera risi | reverse complement strand
TATATATATATATATATATATATATATATATATATATATATATATATATATATATATATATATATATATATATATATATATATATATATATATATATATATATATATATATATATATATATATATATATATATATATATATATATATATATATATATATATATATATATATAATATATATATATATATATATATATATATATATATATATATATATATATATATATATATATATATATATATATATATATATATATATATATATATATATATATATATATATATATATATATATATATATATATATATATATATATATATATATATATATATATATATATATATATATATATATATATATATATATATATATATATATATATATATATATATATATATATATATATATATATATATATATATATATATATATATATATATATATATATATATATATATATATATATATATATATATATATATATATATATATATATATATATATATATATATATATATATATATATATATATATATATATATATATATATATATATATATATATATATATATATATATATATATATATATATATATATATATATATATATATATATATATATATATATATATATATATATATATATATATATATATATATATATATATATATATATATATATATATATATATATATATATATATATATATATATATATATATATATATATATATATATATATATATATATATATATATATATATATATATATATATATATATATATATATATATATATATATATATATATATATATATATATATAGCGAGATGCGTGGCCAAGTGGTAACACACTGAACCGTCATTTGGGAGACCGGGGATCGATTCCCGCCATGGTCGACCATCCTGACTGGGGTTCTTCGTCGTTTCCCTCTGTTATTCAGGTCGATACTGGGATGGTTTTTCAACAACAGGCCAGGACCGACTCCCAACGACCATCCAAAACACCTAATAAAATAACCTTTCATCTCATCATCCCATCATCTCATTTATCATTCACCGACGCCAATAGATCGTAGCCATCAGTCTCGTGTGTCGTTAAAACCCAATATGAAAAAAATAAAAAAATACATATAACCAATATATTTATAAATAGGCCTATATGAATATTTATATATAAATTCAAATTGATATCATAAATAGACCTATGAATGCAGTCTATATTTAAATATAGTCAAAATATAGGCCACTAGTCATGGTCATAACCAAAGCTGTACATTTATATAGGCCTAATGATGTCCCTCAAAATATTGAAAGTGTGAATAGGATGATTCCATTCCAAAAATTAGTCAAGATGTAGGCCTATTTCTATAATCAGCTATAATAGTATGGTTCAGAATGTGTTTTTTTGGATGTAATAAGTGATTTGAGTACTTCATTTCGCAGAAGACATGACAGTTACACCATAATTATAATGAATAATAATTAATAATTTTCATTTTCTTCCCTACGAGATAATCTCACTGGGAGCTCAAATACTTCTGTGACCATTGTATGGCCTTGTTGTATGTGATAAAATGTGTAATAAATGAAATGACGTGATTTGTCAAGTGGTAGATATTGTGTATTTATGAAAAATCACATCTACTATAATTCCAAAGGGCCTATATCATCGGCTATATGGTTTTAATGTAGCATGCATTTTGATCAGTGTTGTTGGTATAGGCCTACAGTATTAAATTATATTAATACATAATAGTGATGTTATTAATATTACGAAAAAAAACATGTTTGCTTTTTTCAAGTACTGTGAACTTGAGTGCCTGCTCCGCTCATCAAAATTCAATTAATTATTTTTAATATGGTTTTGTGATGAAGAAAATGATGATGTTTGTTCTATCAGGTTTTACAACGTGGTGAGGACCCCCAGTTTGACCAACTGCTGAGTGCATTTGGTTCCGTGGCAGAGCACTGTTTGCCCTCCCTCCTGCGCGCCCTGTTCGCCTGGTACGAGCGGCAGACGGTCGACGGAGGGGCCACGGAGCAGAAGAAAGTTGATCTCAAAGGGAAGAGGTAGGCTGCAGTCATCGGCAAATCTACACAGAATCTAACCAATTGTACAATTAGTTACCGTAATTTCCCGAATACTAGTCGACCCCTCCTAACTTTTAGATCAATAACTGAAGGAAGGATATCTAGGTACATAGAAGTTATGATCAAGTATACAATTCAATAAAATAAAAAATCATTACGAATAATTAGGTGAAATTGTTGTAATGCGAGTTAATCAACACGTAAGTTTGACATCGCTTGTCACGCACATCGGCACCCATGTTTTTTTTTCGTCTTCTGTTATTATGTTTTGACGCCCAGTGAAGTGACACTTCCACTGTTACCAACCAGAACCTGTATTCTGTTTTTTATTCTGTATCTGTTGAAAACTCTTTTGAAATAAACATGTCCATGTTGCGAATAGTTTGACTTTCGATTTTAACATTTTCAAGTTTTCAACAATAATGTGGGTTCTAAAAATTGAGCCATTTTTGAATGTGGCATTCACCAAAATTGCATTCAGTAAGCCCCAAAGGGTTAACTGTAGAAATCAATGTAACCTTTGAAATAGAAAAAAATATAGAAAAATATGACTAATCTCTAATGTTGCTGAGAGTAGGCCTATGGTGGATGCGGGAGTGCACCAATTGTTCGTAAAAGAAAGACTGTCGGACTACAAAAAATACTATTCAAATAAAAATGTCATATTTTTATATTTTGGTAAGTCGATATCTTCATAGGTTAGGTTTTACAATTCACCTTACAAAGTCAACTACTTCAACATTTCTTTGTCAAGCCATTTTTCTATTCATTTCTATTTATTTATATCGGGTTTAACGATGCACTATAATGATAAATAAGATCTATTGGTGTCGGTGAATGATATATGGGTTGATGGGATGATGAGATGAGAGGCTATTTTATTAGGTGTTTTTGTATAGTGGGAAAAAGTCAGTCGTGGCCTGTTTTGAGTGAACCATCCCAGTATCAACCTGAACGACAGAGGTAAACCACGATGCATTCCTGTCAGGAGGGTCGATCATGGCGGGAATAAAACCTTGGTCTTCTGAATGATGGTTCAGTGTGCTAACCACTCAGCCACTCATCTCAGTTAGCCCTTTTTTACCCGGACAGTTGATAGCATTGCTGTGTGTGCTGAGTGTATGTGCATGCAGAGCAAAGAGCTTCCCGCCTTGTCAACCTTCCTGATCGAGATTTCCCGTGGTTTCCCTCTGTCTGTGAGCTAACTGTGAGTCGGTTATCTGATTACATCAACTCTCAGAATTAGGCCAACTAGGTATTTTTTGCCCCACCCTTTCATCGCTGTAGTTTTCTCATTATTCAGTCTCGTTTGAATTTAATTTCTCTCACACCTGAACCATCTCTGAGCAAGCTATAATTTCAAACAATTGAAACTGATAATCAATTATCTGCATTATTATTTATTAGGATGGGCATTGATTAAAAAATCAAAATCGATTATCGATTTTTTTTTTATATGGTCAAATCTATTAAATAATCGATTAAAACCATCAAGTTTCGAAAAAGTTAGTTTTTTGTATTTCTGTAGTTTGCTGCTTAGGTATTTCATGATTTTAAATTTGAATTAGAACTTTCTTCTCATTGGTTGTTGAAAGTTCTCGTTATGGATCGCGTAATATGTTGTTTGAGGTTAGATGTATTAGAACAGTATGTTATCTCTTGTTCACAGTGGTGGCAGTACACAAAATATTCAGTCAAGATTTGAGGTGAAGTTGAATCTTGATTCTTAGCACAAAACTCAAAATTCAACCACACATCACTTCTCAAATTCGGAGGCGTAAACAGCGTTTTCTTCCCACTCCCAGATGTAGACGCCATCTTTAGCAAGTAGTTGAATCGCTTTGGTGATGGTCTCAAACTTCTGTTTTTTAGGCCAGTATCAATACCTCGTTAACCAGCAGGCCTACTAACCTGCGCGAGCGCGTGTGGCAATTTGAAAAGCGGCATTTTCAAAATATGGTACAGATCGGATATATTGATTATTCAATAGCAATATCGATTAATCGAATATTTTGCAAAATCGATTAATCGAATCAATTAAATCGATTCAGTGCCCACCCCTATTATTTATACTACCGGTATGTAGTTTCATTAATTTCCTTGATTTCTAGTCAACACGAATATATTTCAATTTCACTCTCGCACCAAATCTTGTGTGGTATTTTCCTTTGTATTTTCCTTGCAGCTTTGTAGCATAACGATACTAATATTAGCAGTTCCAGTTGATACCTCCAATAAGTTAACTTCATTTGTAACCATCATTAGGTCTACAGTATTCTAACTGCTGTAGCAATACGTAGCTCAATTGTGAATAATTTCATTGTTATAACTCAGCTTCTATTATTATTCAAATGAAATATTCATATATTTTTCATTATCATAAGTATCAAAATACAATTATATAGGCCTGGTTTACTTTTGTGTGATATTTTTTTGGCTAATATATGTTCATCCTCTGTTTTCAATCAATATCGTGTTCCAAATGGGTCAAGTTGAAGAGCAGTCATGTGCGGCCGAACTTTGCCCATGTGAATAAGATAAAATGATGAAAATCATCTATCCCAGATTCCAAATTGATGGGTCAGGGGGTGGAACACATTCCACCAAAATGCTAGGTCCCCGGATCTCCAGGAAATAAGCTGCGGAAAAAGAAAGAAATGGAGGATCAAGAAGAGGATGAAACAGGCCTGGCCAGCTTGTTTGATAAGACGTAATGAATAAATAAATAGATGAACAGATTTCTTATGTAGCCCCTACTGTATCCTTCCATTATTTTTCAAAAGATCAAATTACTAACTTATTCTATTTTCATTACTACAACTTATTATTATATCACATTATTTCCATTTATTGTTTGTATTTCATTCGAGTGTGAATGTAATAATTTAAAAATCTGTCATGTTTAGTTTGGATGTGTTTTGTAATTCTGTTAACAAGTGTTTTGTTATAATGATGTGTGTTCAATAAAAAATATGAAAAAAAAAAAAAAATTGAATGTTCCCCCAGTTTCTCGTTGCTCGTTACGGCTAGCAGTGAGACCGTGGAGCGCAGCGAAGCAGATTGCCTCCAAGAGCGCAGAGATTTGTCCGTCGAGTTCATCTTCTGTTTGGTGCTGATCGAAGTTCTGCGGCAACTCCCTTTTCATCCTGGACACGAAGATTTAGTCAGCTTTATTGAAAATCTGGCGTTTAAACATTTCAAATATAAAGAAGGGTAAGTTTTATATCTAATCATGTTCAAACCATGCAAAAAATCACAAATGATACATGAACAAATGAAATTCAAGCCCAACAAACACCTTTTTTTATGCATCTGACATTGTTTTTCGTGGTTTCTGACAGTCCTCGAAGTAAAGTGATTGAAATTGGGAGGTAAGGTTGCCCGAGTGGTGCCCCGTCCAATTGGTCCTACTCTCATCCATTTTGTATCAAGTTTTGATCTTGATAAAGAAAAAACAATGTTGGCAGGCCTTTTTGTCTACGGAGCTCACATGTTGAGCTGTTTGGTTTCCATAGTGATACTTTCAGCAAGAAGTAGTTCCAGTCAATCCTCGTGGCTCATTCAGCTTCACTGAATCAAGACAGGGCTGGTGGCTTTGAGTCCCGCATAAACATTATCAATCTCTCATCTACTAATCTGTGCCCCAAATAATGTAATGTTATTGGGGTTATCATCAGTTGGGAATGAAGTGTGTACAGTGAAACCTCTATCCATCGTTTCTCAAGCGATCAGGAAAAATAAACCATCCATGCAGAAAAAAGATCCATCGTGGAAAATCCAACATTGATTAGGTATGGGAGTCGGGTGAGAAAAAATGAATTATACAAGCGGGAAAACGTTGGATCTGGGAACGATCCATCGAGGCTTCACTACACCGTATTTGAAATTATGTAGAAAATAAAATATAGGCCCACTGTTTATTATATATGGTTATAGAATGTCTTGATGGCTACCAACATCCACACAGCCAGTCCACGCAACTATCTTTCTAATTGCCACAAACAATCATTTGTCTATTGTAGGTTCTTCTCGTGCAAGTGTTGATCCAGGTCTCATTTCTGCATCACATCATAAACTTTTGTGTATGGCTCATATCGTCGCTTAAGTGGCAATACCGCGTATCTCACAATTTGCTAATTGTTCAGGAGACAACAAAATGTGTTTCATAACTTGAGAACTAACTTTAGGAACATCTTATGAATGTGGATTTAGTAATTTGATACCCATAAACGCGATTCTGTTCCTAATTTCCATCGTTTGCTCCATCCTGACATTATTGATCACTTATGCGAAAATGCGGTGCCGATTTTTGCCACTTGGGCGGTGTTATAACACTATACTATGGAGCATACTAAAACCGCGTTACAAGTAAAACACGTGAGATAAGTAACCATGAAAGGTGGCTGATACGCGGTATTGTCGTGGCCATCTGGATATTTGCGCTTTCGTTTTTAGTTCTTAGAGTGTTTTAATTGGTTCCCGTGAGTTACCCTGGTTACAAAATGAAGCCAATGACACCACAGAATACAAATCAATCATAAAGTGATTTTTCAAAAAAATGTCAGATAGGCCTATGTGGTTTTGCCACTTGAGCGACAATATATAATTGCACTTGTGAATAGTCAAGTTCTAGTCCTAGACCCTTACAGCGACTGCCACTTGAAATAACCTCCTACGCCTAGCTAGCTCCGAGGGACTAAGGACTTGGATTGGTTTCTATTCTCTATTAGAGCTAATTACCGTAGTACCATGTATAGTATTTGTGTATTTCCATTGTTGATAGCACAAAATCCTAGCACTGCTCTTGAGGCGGGCTAAAAATGGGTCACATCTTTGCGTTCTGAGAGACCGTGACTCTGTTATTATCTTGTATTGTCATGGTATTCAGCTCTCCTGGAGAATAGGAACCAATCAGTCTCTCGGAGCTAGCCAGGTTATTTCAAGTGGCAGTCGCGGTAAACGTCCTGTATGCTACTTGACGAGAATATTGTGTGTTTCCAGGATTCAGAGCGGCCCGAACGCAGTGAACATTCACATCATCGCCGACCTGTATGCCGAAGTGATTGGCGTGCTCGCTCAGTCTCGGTTCATGTCCGTGCGCAAACGTTTTATGGCCGATCTCAAAGAGCTACGAGGCAGAGAGCTCAACCCGAATACCACACAAAGCATCATATCGTTGCTAATGGGCATGAAGTTCTTCAGGGTCAAGGTTGGTCATATTGTTTACATTCTGTAGACTGCTCTTGAATAGCAGCCACACTCTTTACTCTGGGCCTGTTGATAGAGTTGTTGGAGTATAGCATTATCATTCAGTTGTGGTAGTTTATTTTTATGTGAAATATAGCATTTTGTAGCAAATTAGTAGATAACGTAACTTGTAGATAACGTAGTACAGTAGTAACTACGGTTACTTCGAGTCAATTCTAAGATATGGTATAATTTTTTAGGGAAGTGTTTCAACCAGTACCCATATTTTCAAGGTACAGAAATGTGCCATACGTATTTCATATAAAAAACAAAGAAGGCACTCTTGTAGGAAGTTGTTCAAAACAAGTGGATTATTGACACAACCTGGGTTGCATATATTTGAGTTGCTTGTGTTCACAAAACAGTACGTACTCCCATTAGAGTCAAACCCTGAATTAAGTCACAACCACAACACAAGATATACAAATAATTACAAAGGTAAATCTCACTCAACATCATTGTTCGAGCATGACGTGACCTACAAAGGTATTACCTTATATAATCAGCTACCAGGTTGTAGGTATTAAGAAAATATCTGATCATAATTTATTCAAGTAGACATTAAAAAATTTTATTTGACAGAAATGCATTTATAGTTTAGAAGAATTCAAGAAAGGTCGTAAACACATCTGTGATTGCTCATGAACTACTGATTTTATGCTAAATGAAAATGTATATACACTATGGCATTTAGTGGAAATCAGACG
>CAXFZR010000122.1:0-14612 GCA_964007535.1 Brachyptera risi | reverse complement strand
ATATATATATATATTATATATATATATATATATATATATATATATATATATATATATATATATATATATATATATATATATATATATATATATATATATATATATATATATATATATATATATATATATATATATATATATATATATATATATATATATATATATATATATATATATATATATATATATATATATATATATATATATATATATATATATATATATATATATATATATATATATATATATATATATATATATATATATATATATATATATATATATATATATATGAATATATATATAGATATATGTATATATATATATATATATATATATATATATATATATATATATATATATATATATATATATATATATATATATATATATATATATATATATATATATATATATATATATATATATATATATATATATACATATATATATATATATATATATATATATATATATATATATATATATATATATATATATATATATGAATATATATATATATATATATATATATATATATATATATATATATATATATATATATACATTTATATATAAATATTGTACAATGATGTATCAGAACCACGGACTCTAATAACAGGGACGTCCAAACTCAACGAAACGAACCACGGCCCTCTCATCTGAAGGCCCGCTGTTATGACCCGGAGCTGTGAATGAAACCGCATTCATCGATTCATCCAAACCAATATTCCAAATATGTCGAACAATCCAGTCATTTATGAATTAGGGCTGAATTTCTTCTGAACAAAATTCTTCAAAATTATCTGATTATTGTTTGCTCATCGACCCCACCAACGGCTAGGTTATACGGGATCATTTTTCCCATCTATTCAACAGTTTCATCATCATTCCATTCCAAAACGAATGACCTTTCTATCCTGAAAAATGTTTATTGCCCCTTAATGTCACCCTTGCTCAAAACAATAGCCCAATAACACACCAATAGGGAGGCTGAAGTGAGGTGAACCGCCCCGACAAAAACAAACTAATACCCCATCATCAATAATATCATTCCTTCCCAAACAACCCTCTATTATCGAACATCCCCCAAAACATCCCACCCCCACCCCTCACAACATCTTACCCCATCCCTCTCTAACATCTTAACACCGTCTCGATTACAGCACTTTATTCTATCGTGTCACTTTATCACAAAGTGAGATGGTCGACATTTCTTCTCAAGGAAAGTGCTTCTTAGTTTGTTAGACTGTAAGTCTATCTTGCGGCTGTTCCTACGTTGAAAGCATCGTATGGAATATAGATTGTCTGGGAAGATATTCACTTCTGTCTCAAACGTTGTTCTGCGGAATGAGAAGTGAGTGATGATGAATATTTTGAGAATTTTTGAATTACATCACAACCCTGAAACTAATTTTAACGAATAATCACGATATTTATTTCCCTAATCATAGAGAGAACTGGGGATTTATCAACTCATTTCTGATCCTCCAGAGACCATGAGTCAAGACGTAGATTCGAACAGAACATGAACAGAAATGAGTAGTGTCTACGTCACGACCCAGAGAGATGACCTGGTCCTAGAGGACAAGAGAATTTGTTTCAACTCTCCGAATTGAGATGATGAAGACTTGTCTTCTCTAAAATAAGGGAGATAAATATCGTCATCTTTTCCTGAAATATAGTTCTAGGGTTGTGAGCCCTTCGAAGATATATTTCGACAGCCACTATCTATTGGATCCTTGAAATACTGCTCCTTGTACGGACGTTGTTTTTGTTGTTGTTGCATGCACATTAGAAAATTAAATATCCTCCATCTGAAATACCTGACCTACCTAGCAAACCTATCCTGAGCTAAACTATCAAACTGAAACTCACTCATCCAAAATCACGGTGTTGACATGTAGCACATGTGAAGCTCGAATCAAGAGAAGAATTCTGTTTTCTGTTCAGCTGATAACTGTTCAATCTATGCAATATCACAAAGTTGAATTGATTCAGCCAGGTATATAGAATGGAATTCAACTTGAGGTTGAAGCTGTGCAGTACACTGTACTTTCTATTGGATAAAACAGTTACAGTGAACGATCACATTTATTCAATGAGATACAATCAATGACATATAGTTATTATTGATTTCGGAGAATTCGTTGAAAAATATATTGACTGGGTTGTGTCAATGTAGGCCTAAATGTCAGGAAATTGAGGTAAAAAAACAAAACAAGTGAAGTGAATTTAGTTATTCTCACAGTTGAATTATTCATCAAGATTCAATCGCACCCGGAAGTAATATTCAGCCTAATGCACTTCGAATTATCCGAATAGAAGAAATATCAACATGAGAAGGTGACGGGAAATGACCACACAATCCATATTTTTCTGATGAATAATACAAATGTATCAACTAATTAGAAAACAAACATAATATTTTGATCCTTGCCACACTCATTGCTGTGATATGAGTTTCGTCAAGTCACTCTTCGTTACCATTTGGGTATCTACACAAAGAGCTAGAGTCGAGCTTCTTTCATACCCGGCACCTCTACCGTAACGACGTATAAATCCTGGCACCACCACCAATACTAACCGACACCTGGGTACACACTGAATATTTGTATTCACGAGATATGAAGACTTGAACTACCTGTGCGTCAGTGGTGTGGTCTAAGCGAGACGGTCGCTCGGAACCTTCATCACTCAAGAATATACAGCTAGCATTTATACGTATATTTTCATGAAGAATTATTTGTGATATTTTTATGTGAAATGATGCCATAGATATAACACTATATCAATCATTGTGACACAAGCTATACTGAATGTGAGCGGAGAAGTTGTTATTACTCCAAGTACGTTGATAAATCTTGCGGAATATCGTACACGCGTTTTTGAATGGGTATTTTTCTGATGAAGCAAATTACGCAACGGAAAGTGTGTAGACTAGAATGTACAAATGTTCATTTCCACACTGTTATCTGGATGGACAGAATGCACTTGGGTTCGTGTCGGTTGATTCGCTGAGTGTGATTCGTATGTAGAGTATTTTCTATAGAATGAAACAAGGTATAATTCATTACACTAGGAGTCGGTTTAAACGAATTGATCTTAGAAATCATTCGATTTGAAATTAATCAATTATTATTCGAAATAATTATATAATAATATTTCGATTATAATAATGGTTGGTTTCACCAAGTTCAAATTGAGAAATAATTATTTGATTATCAGTTGAAGGGAATGGCTATGAGGACTTCTCACTTCACTGATCATCAGCTTGTAAAACCAACCCCCCCCCCCCCCCCCCCATTGGGTTCAGTGGTTGAGCAAAGATTGACATGTGATGAATTGAACCGATTATCAATAAGGGAGAGAAAATAATTGATGAGCAAGAATGATACCAAGTTATTCCCACTGATTCATTTTCCGTAAAAGCGGATCCAACTGTATCCATGAGAGAAATGGTCCACCTACATGGGAGTCAAGAATTTAAAAAATGTGATATTTTCGAGGTTTGATTTTTCAGTACGAGGTGAACCATGAGCAAAGCAACTGCATCTGTCGAAAGAGTTGAATTCCTGAATTTTATCGAAAATTATATAGCGACATTTGGTTCATATAACGGAATATCTCACAATTATCCAGTCGGTATAACGCGCATTTCTATTCGTGGATTAGTGTATTTGAATAATTCGTCAGTGGCGACAGAGTGAAAATTGATACATCCATTGAATACCTATTGACCTGATCTGGGCCGGAATTTTTTTCGAAGAATTCGGAATAAAGGTGAACTGAATGTACGGAAAACGAGAAAATATGAGCCAATACATTATTTCATGCAGTCTTTCATCCCCGAGCTATGGGTGAGCCTTCATACACTTTCGTCCATATAATTATACAAACATATATATATATATATATATATATATATATATATATATATATATATATATATATATATATATATATATATATAAATACACACATATATATCACATCTATATATATATATATATATATATATATATATATATATATATATATATATATATATACACATATATGAATGACACTCTTTCGTTCATGAGAGCATTATGAATTGTGTTTTCTACAATATTCCAATCTAATTGCATTCAACATAATTACCGCCAATGCCATCGTATAATAATTAGATCGCTCAATGATTTAGCGAGTGTTTATATTGAAGGTATATATTCAAATTCATATCATTATCAACAAACTATTAATACTAATTGACGACTAATTCTCACATTCGTTTTTTGAAGCTATTGCTAAACCAACGAAGGCTGTTTACAAGATACAGTCAAGTTTATACCATTTGTTGGCCGCTTTTCCTCGCATGTCCAGTCGAGAACAATCTCGCAGATATTCTGTCGTGTGATGCGTACATGTGTGTCGTACTGTGTCAACCCTGTAGTGTACTAACCAATATTAATGATGTCATCCATGTGTGTGTGAAATAGAGAGAGAGAGACAGAGAGAGAGAGAGAGAGAGAGAGAGAGAGAGAGAGAGAGAGAAATAGAGAGAAGGAGAGAGAGAAAGGAAGAGAGAGAGATGAGAGGAGGAAAGACAGAGAAAGAGAGAGAGAGAGAGAGAGATATAAAGGAAGATGGAGAGAGAGGGAGAAATAGAGAGAGAGGGGAAGAAAGAGAGAGGAAGAGATAGAGAGTACGTGTGAAAAGTGGCAGGTGCACCAACAATACCAACGTGTATATAAGGGGTGGTGATGATACTAACCCGCTACACACAGTCACAATATTTATCATTGTGTCATCGCTATTCTTCTACATATATATCTCCACATTTGGAGTTTGTGTTGTGTCCTCGATCGACCGTCTCTCCTATGGCATGCCACTAACGAGCGGTAGTGTCGACCCGCCAACACGCATAAAAAAAACATATTTTGTGTTACATGAAATTCGCTTGTGAAATTCACGAGGAACAATACCATAAAAATGCCCTCGTCGATAAGTGTGACGTATTGGAATTGTCCTGATCGAGGTTCCAATCAAAACTTGGCCAACATAATTAGTGGGCCTACTGTTGTTGGAGGCGCAATCTATCGCCTTTCAATATGAATAATTTTTTTTGTATTGTCAACGCGTATTGAGCTTCAGCATACTGAACATTCTCACCAACTCACGCACCAATACGGAATATTATCAAAATGAATACAAATTTGAATGGTCTTACATGATTTATGAATCGGGTGAACCTGGTAATTCACCATTGAACACTGCAGATTAAGACTCAAAATTAATTCGAAATCGATAATATATATTACCATTCACATATCGTATCAATATGGTGATAAGGGTAGGCCCGATCGGACAACTATCCCATGAACTTGAGAGGTGAGTAATTTAAATTAATATGTTTCGTCTTCTTCGAAAATTTGGAGCAGTTTTTTACGCCCAATCCGAAATATCAGATTTTTAGTAATGAGTTCAACGATAAAAGATTGGAATTTCAGTGGGAAGAGAGAAAGATATCATCGATACGTCCAAGAGGATGAGAGGGAATTATATTCCACCTACCACATGATTTTCAAAGATATACAGCTGGAATGAAAACATTTTCAAGCTATGAAAATGTGAAATAGTTCAAATCCGAGGTACATAATTCCATTCCTGATCATTTTCATCCAGATTCATGCACCTATCTAACTTCATTAGCGAAATTAATTGAAAATAAGAAAGAAAAATAAGTTAAAATTGTGTTCGTATCGATTACGTCCCAACTCATCTCTTTCCCAACTCATCTCATCTATTGAAAATCGGTTAATACAGCAAATGAGATGAGTTGGGAAAGAGATGAGTTGGGAAAGAGATGAGTTGGGACAGCCCATAGATTGGTTCGTTTCAGATTAGATGAGTTGGGAAAGAGATGAGTTGGGAAAGAGATGAGTTGGGAATGAGATGAGTTAGGATTGAGATGAGTTGAGAAAGAGATGAGTTGAGAATGAGATGAGTTGGGATTGAGATGAGTTGGGACAGCCCATAGATTGGTTCGTTTCAAATGAGATGAGTTGGGAAAGAGATGAGTTGGGAAAGGGATGAGTTGGGAAAGAGATGAGTTGGGAAAGAGATGAGTTGGGGAAGAGATGAGCTGGGAAGGAGATGAGTTGGGACAGCCCATAGATTGGTTCGTTTCAAATGAGATGAGTTGGGAAAGAGATAAGTTGGGAAAGAGATGAGTTGAGAATGAGATGAGTTGGGATTGAGATGAGTTGGGAAAGAGATGAGTTGAGAATGAGATGAGTTGGGATTGAGATGAGTTGGGAAAGAGATGAGTTGACACTGAGATGAGTTGGGAAAGAGATTAGTTGGGAAAGAGATGAGTTGGGGAAGAGATGAGTTGGGAAAAAGATGAGTTGGGACAGCCCATAGATTGGTTCGTTTCAAATGATGAGTTGGGTTGGGAAAGAGGTTGGAAAAGGGATGAGTTGGGAAAGAGATGAGTTGGGCAAGTGATGAGTTGGGAAAGAGATGAGTTGGGAAAGAGATGAGTTGAGAATGAGATGAGTTGGGATTGAGATGAGTTGGGAAAGAGATGAGTTGAAAATGAGATGAGTTGGGACGTCACCTTCGTATCTGGCCGTACTAGGATTTCGAAATCTCATATATCATGAAAATACTGATGCATGTGATGTTGAATCGACTCCCATGGAACCTGATTCATGATAACACGGTCGCACGGTTTTTTCCGTCCCGGTAAGTCATACTTACGAGAACCAGTCAGAAACTATACACGAGAGAATGTATGAATAGTTCACGTGAATTTCCGGGACTTGAAGAAATTGATTATTCCTCTATGAATCAATCAGACTAAGGTCATGACAAGGGAAGTCAATTACCAACCTTGAGAGAATGAATGATTAAATGAATGAAAATAGTAATTCGTGAATGGTTATCTGATGAATTACTCCGGATAATTGTTAGTTGATTAATTCATGCTGTGGAAATCAAATTTCGATCTGAATACAAAAGATGAATTAAATATAATTATATATATAATATCAAGATGATTCGGAAAATGCATCCATTGCATGAATGAAGTCTGACTGAGATTATTAACAGAGTGGGCCCAAGGTGAATACAAATGTAAAATAGAATATTGAAATATATATATATATATATATATATATATATATATATATATATATATATATATATATATATATATATATATATATATATATATATATATATATATATATATATATATATATATATATATATATATATGAATATGAGACAGATTCAGTTCAGTTCAGTTCTCAAAGTCGAACTCTACATCTCAACATTCTGGAGAGAATAACAACTTGAATCTTTGAACTATAACCTCTTAATGTTATTCAAATCTTAATCAAACTGCGGAACGGTGAAGTTTTGATATTTTGTACGACTGTACTTGATATCTCTAATATTTTATGCAGATTAAAATATTCTCCCATGTCGTTGCCATGGTGATTTTAAATTAGTTTCAGTCAAGTTTTAGGAGCCGAGGGAATACACGTTGATGAAGAATATTAAATGTGGAATAACATCAGTGATAAGATATAAAAGCTACGTTTTACGCACATGAAGTGAAATATTATGGGGACGAAATAAAACTCACAAGCGACTGCCGGCCGACACTTTTACTGTTGTTCTGCACCCTTTCACCATATTCATCAGCAATCTCGATTGGAATCTACGCAGTGATATTCATATATTTTATTTTATTTATTTATTTATTTCGTTTATTTTCCTTTCCTTATAATCACGCACAACAGATACAACAGATTACAAATACAATAATACAATTACCAACAACACATGATGAAAGGAAAATATATTACTGAGTGCAAGAAAGAAGAGATCTTGAGTTTACATTCATATAATTATGAATCCATATTATTTATATTTATATCGAGTTTTACGACGCACTATAATGATAACTAAGATCTATTAGAGTTGGATGAATGATGAATGAGATAATATGGGATGGTGAGATGAAGGTTTCTTAGGTAGTGTAAGGGATAGTGGTGAGGGATTGATCGTGGCCTATATCGTGGGAACCATCCCGGCAGTAGCGTAGACGAGATTAGGCATTATATTAGGCATTTTGTAGTTCATATTCGGTTATTTCAATTCTCAATTCGTTCGCTATTATTATTTTTTATTTTTTTTGTTACTGATCTGATTTATGATTCAGAATTCACATTATTATACAGGTAGTGAGGCACATGTTGTTACGGGGCTCCTGCTCTATTCTCACTACCTGTGAACAGTAGGCCTATATCACACTGTATAAAAACAATGATAAATTAATAAATGAACTCTCAGGTGAAGAGAAACGGGACTCGAACCCCAGTCTCCTGCTCGGTGCTATAGCGACTGATCTGCCGTCTCAGGTAGTGTCGGCCTGGATAGCTTTTCCCTTCATCCCTGTTCCCGGCTCGAGCCCCCTAATCGTGACAGCCACCCCATAGCGCGACACCACCGTTCGAAGCTTCAACCAGCCACCCGGGCGGTGCGTTGGGTGAAATCAATAATCTGCTGGCCCACCACAGCTAGCCGAGAAGGGCAAGCCGCTGAGTTAGAACATTACGCCACGAATACGTCATCAAAATATACAAATAAAACGTAAACTAAGATCTTAGAGTGATTTTAAGACGTGGAGATATGTGTTGTAAGGTTAGACTGTACGATAATAGTATATCAAAGTGGGTTATCTTGGCGAGGTCGAAGGTCATGCGCGATCTTGTTATCGCGTTATCAGCACTTCCGGTGAGTTTTTATAGGGTCAGTTGGTGTGTGCGCATGCGTGGATTAGAGAGATGATAGAATGATTGGTATATGTTCATGCTGTGGAATTGGGATATCTTTTGGAAGGTTGAAAAGAATTAGGTTGGACCGACATAACCTAGCTTTTCTTGAAGGAAAATTATCATGAGGTTTGAGTGAAAATTCTGAGAAATCAAATTTCAACATTTTATGGAAAGTTGATATTATCGGATCCTTTGAGAAATGACTGACACGGAGTATTCATTCAACTCTGACTACTGAAAAATGATTATGTGAATTAAATGTAAAAGAACGACCAAATGATGGTAATTATTGGATAGTAGGAAAACACGAATTAGGTAAGTCGGTTCTTGGAATGTTTTCAAATAATATTAATATTTTTTTTTCATGTGTCACAATTCATGAACGCTCTGTGGGTCCCATGATAATCAACAACGTCGACGACTGAATAACACATAGACACTATTCAATATTCAATCCAATATTACTCACTATTCAATCATCGACGTGATATACTCTATGGCAACCTTGAGCAATAGTGATTAGAGCTCAATCTTGAAATTGTTGGAGTTTTTCTTTCACCAACATCGAAACTTGATACAGAATCACTGTTTTTCAATTGAGGCTATGGATGAGAGGTAGGATCGTTCAGACGCGACACCACAAGGGCGATCTTAACAACCCATTCCAATTATTTGAAATAGTATATTTGATATTGAGGAGTTGATGCTCAGCTCTCACTTACACGACAAATGTCATTTCATAGGCCTGAATGACCTTAACGAGACTTCTGTAGAGGCCTTCCATCTGTGAAATTAGTTTGAGTTCAAATAAAACGACTATTTACATTCCAAGCGCCTTCTGCGTTTCTACTACAAAGAAAAAGGTTACTCAAAAAATTATTCAACAATATTTATAAAACACTTGGATTAATTAGAGTTGTTTCACTATGAAGAGATATATTTTTCAAGTGCTCTTGAGTTCATTTTATTGACATCAGAATATGTCATATATGGAAAATGTAATTAATATTCAATTACTTTTTCATTCAATAGACTTCATATTGGTGAAAGTTCTACTTTTTTCGCTGAGAGTAAGTCTGATTAGGAATTAGATTGGGTACCAATAATCATTCTTGCATTAATACATTCCTCATGTATTCATTTTCGAGAAAACTTTTTTATATATTGAATTACATAATATTTCCAGTTATTTTGGCTGTATTTTGAATGAAGATTTGAAGGCTACATACTGAATGAGAGGGGGAATTCCAGAATTTGAGTTTTCTGTAACAATTCAATATATTAGTCTAGGTTTACGTGCATCGATATTATTACAGAGAATATCCAAACGAATTGACGGGCAAAGCTCATGATTCCCAATTTTCATGATATAATCATTGATAGACTTGTGGATCCACATTATCTCATTCCAGAGAGATGTTATTCCGCGAGAATTAATCCTTGGAGAAACAAAACCATTCACGGTGGAAGTGCCGTGACAGTTATATTTAAATAAAACACTGCTGGAGGTGCCGTTCTTTGTTGGAAAATTTGTTTCAATTCATTTCAATTACTCATATTCGCTCGAGGGTCGTCATGGAGACGGACGAAAAAAATAAATTTCAGTGCAATAAGGCACGGTATTACCAAGTCCAGTTAGTCTTTATCTGACAGTTCAAACTTGTTATCACCATGGATACCTATGCTATTTGTTTTCACCAACTCTAAGATAAATACTAACTAGCCTTGGTAATACCGGGCTTTTACCTTCTAGACTTATTTATTCAGCGATTTTAACCTCAAAAATAGTCATAACTGGAACAAAAATCACCGTTATATTTGTATATTTGTGGCATTACAAAAGTCACTACAATTTCAGGAAATGAACATGGCTAGAGATACAACTCAATCTTTCGAAATCATCGAATCATTCATCTGAGATTCACTACAATTTCATGATGACGATTAGGCATATTGTTTACTTAACGATTCCACAACAGATGGGTTATGCGAGGGTAGAAATGAGCAGGTGATCATGAATCTATGGAGTCATGATGAGTAAAAAGACGTTTACAAAAACCCATGCCCAATGATCTCTACAATTTCGCAATTTTTCACAAATATTGGGAAATATGGACGACTGGAATGAAGTGAAGACAAGTGAAAGCGTTCGGTAATCAAGAGTTTGGGTGAGATTCAATTTGATTATTGTCAGAATCAGTTACATTCTATAAATCATGTGTTTTTATTTTGTTATACATCAAGATAGCATCAGTACATCAGTTGCAGTAACATGAAATCTTGAAACGGAATCATTGTTTCCCAATTGAAACTTTGAATTAAAGAGAGAATTGTTCGGATGGGGCACCACAAGAGTGATCTTAACGCCCCGAAATGAAAACTCGAACAGTTAAGCAGAAACATTTGTTGGATAGAATGTTTCAATTAGAATTTGAAAATCTGTTCAACTTCTACTTTTCATCACTACGTCATAACATAGATGAATGATCTACGAGAAAAATGTTCAATTGAAATAACTTGTACTTTATTCGTGTACTTGTTGGTGCTGGTTATCAAATAACGATGGGTGAATATACTTATGACCTTATTCTTACGTGGATACAAGCATAAACAAACACACACACACACAGATATGTAAATATATATGAATATATATATATATATATATATATATATATATATATATATATATATATATATATATATATATAATATATATATATATATATATATATATATATATATATATATATATACATATATATATATATAAATATATACATATATATATATATATATATATATATATATATATATATATACATATATATATATATATATAAATATATAATATATATATATGAATATATATACGAATATATATATATATATATATATATATATATATATATATATATATATATATATATATATGTATATGCATATATATATATATATATATATATATATATATATATATATATATATATATATATATATATATATATGCATTTATATATATATATATATATACATATATATATATATATATATATATATATATATATATATATATATATATATATATATATATATAAATATATATATATATATATAAATATATATATATATATATATATATATATATATATATATATATATAGATGCATATATATTTATATATATATATATATATATATATATATATATATATATATATATATATATATATATATATATATATATATATATGTATATATATATATATGTATATATATATTTATATATATGAATATATATATATATATATATATATATATATATATATATATATATATTCATATATATATATATATATATATATATGTATATATATATATATATATATATATATATATATATATATATATATATATATATATATATATATATATATATATATATATATATATATACACTATCACAATATACCAATCTCTCCTTGAATCGACATGATATGAGTTCGAAGAAGGGCTTTTCGTAAAGCGTTTAAAGGAATAATCCTGACAGTTTGTCTCGTCCGACTTTTCGTCAAACAGTCCAGGATGGAATGTCACAAGTTTTCTCGCCATAGTACATCGCGTCGCCACCAGGTACCGCCACTAGACGAGCAGAGAGAAACCAAGGAGCGTCTACTCTAGAGCTTGTTGGTGATGACAGAAGTGATGCGTCAGGCCTTGTGTTTGTTAGACGAGCTTTGGCGAGGATTCAATTTGACATACTGAAAAAAATTGGTGCTCATTTTATGTTTGGTTTTTTGTGTTATTTTGTTTGTTTGTTTTTATGTTTTTTTGTCGGTTCTTCACAGATCAAACGGCTACAGCTATCACCTTCAAACTTTTTTCCAATGTGGTTCCTCATCTAACTTAGATCTGTACAGTTTTGTGGTATTATCGGATGGTAACATTTTTTTATGAATTTTGTAATTTTCAAAAATACCCATTAGATTAACACGGCGGAAGAAGGAAATATTCTTATTGAAAAAAAAGAAATTCCACGTGAAGGTGGGTAACATTTTGATTCACATTCCTGAAAACTTTCAACTTTTTCGGGTGAGCCATTTTGAAGAAAAACTATGAAATGTGCTAAATTGGTACCACTCGGAGCAGTTTTTACCCATTTATGAATAAACTGTCACCCAATTGGCGAATGTAGGCAAATGTTTGGCCTTAAAAGTCGACATACTATTACTATCCGCTCGTCTAACAACGCATATATGGCGTTTTCCTAGTAACTTGAATATCACCCAATTGGCGAGTGTAGGCAAAAGTTTGGCAGAAAAATCGACATACTATCACCATCTGCCCGTCTGACAACGCATATATGGCGTTTTCCTAGTAACTTGAATGTCACCCAAATGGCGAATTTAGGCAAAAGTTTGGCAAAGACATACTATTACTTTCCGCTCGTCCAAAAACGCGTATATAGCGTTTTCTCAGTAACCAAACTCATTGGACGAGCTTTAGCGAGGATCCAATTTTACATACCGGAAAAAATTGGGGTTCGTTTTCATGTTCTTTTCAAGTTTTTTTGTCGGTTCTCCACAGATCAAACGGCTACAGTATCAACTCCAAACTTCTTTTCGTCGTGGTTCCTCATCCAACTTAGATCTGTATAGTTTTGTGGAATTATCGGGTGGTAACTTTTATTTTTATGAATTTCAGGAATTTCAAATAAACCCATTAGAATAATACGGCGGAAAAAAAATATATTCGTATCTTACGAAAAATTGAAATTCCGCGTGAAGTTTAATTACACTTTTATACATATTTCTGGAAATTCTCAGCTTGATCGGATCAGCCATTTTGAAGAAAAAACATAAAATGTGCTAAATTGGTACCACTCGGAGCAGTTTTCACCCATCTATAACTCAAATGTCACCCAATTGTCGAATGTAGGCAAAAGTTTGGCGAAACAGTCGACATACTAGTACTATCATCTCGTCTTACAACGCATATATGGCGTTTGCCTAGTAGAATCAACATGCACCCAACTGTTAATCCAACTCATTACATATCTCTGCTCTTGGTCGGTGTAATATCACGCCCAATTGATCACGTGATCGTCCCAGCTCGTTTGTGACGTCATCCGTGACGCCAGTGACGTCACCGTGTTGACACGTCATGCAGGCAGTGCTTCTAATTGCCGTTACTCTAGCCACGGGCGTTTACTGTAGTGGTTGTGATCTAGTATACGTATAGGCCTATATGAGATGAACCTATTGGGAGCTGAGCCCAATATGATACATCTGAGGATGGAATCATGAGGTCTATGTGCTCCTATAGACCTACTGGCGGTGGTGCATCGGAGGATAATTAATAGTCAATTTTGTGTTGTTGTTGTTGTTGTTGTTGTTGTTGTTGTTGTTGTTGGTGGTGGTGGTGGTGGTGGTGGTGGTGGTGGTGGTGGTGGTGGAAAATATCGGACCTGGTTCGATCCCTGTCACAGTCAATCTTTACAGGGGCTTTTTATGGTTTTCCTTTGTAGTCCAGGCTAATGCCGGGGATCGTCCTACAATATAGGCCACTACTGATTCCTCCCCACTATCCTTTCCATTATTGCATGGCTGTTGTGGGACCTTGGTTCCGTTGTTCATAAATGATGAATACTTGAATGAATACAAGATCTGAACCCTTGGCGTACTTCGTACGTCTCTCTCTCTATACTCTCTCTCTCTCTCTCTGTCTCTCTCTCTTTCCCTATTCCTCTCTCTCTCTCTCTCTCTCTCTCTCTCTCTCT
>CAXFZR010000121.1:0-19705 GCA_964007535.1 Brachyptera risi | reverse complement strand
TAATTTATTGAAAGAACCATTTTCACTCCTGTATAATGTTATGCTCTTTTAATTATTATGACATTTAATTCTTTAGTATTCAATCAGTTTCAAGGTGATACCGGTACGTCAATGAATACCAAGGATGTGAACAAATGCATTGACGTATTATCCTAAAACTGATTGAATTCACAAAACTAGAATGTCATTTTTATTAAAGAGCATGAAATTGTCTTGGAGTTGATATGGTTTTGGAGTTGATGGGAATACTTCTTTATTGAACGTCAGTAGTTCGTGAACATAGAAAAAGATAGTGAAGACGAATTTCTATATTTGTACCAGCGCCGTTCATGTACTCACTCCCTTAATACGGCCCAGCAAGTATATTCAGTATATACACGTCTTCCAGTCCCAACCATTCAGAGTTAAAACAATAAACTCCAACCCAGACTCCTCTCTAACCACTCTGGTTCCAATTGTACCAACACCCAAATAATGAATGTCGTTGTATTTACCGTATCCTGCCAGACCAGTATTTCACACCTACCGTTCACAAGTCAGCTCGAAACATCCGACCGGCAACACTTAGAGATGGCACTAGACGGACGATCGGCACGTCATTGTGTGCAGTTCGTTAGTGTGACATGTTTTGGTTTGGTTGTCACCCTGAGTTTATTGGCAGCAATGTAATAATAATATGCTTGTTAAGTTGGCGCCTTGATTTGTAAGCTTGTTGCGCATTGGACTGTCTGTGTACGTTGTGGGAAACGCAGCATATTGTTAGTATTGTAAGATGAGCGAGTTATATGTGCATCTTGACACAATTTTGTTTGTGCATTTTGCAATCTTGGTTCGGTGTAAAACTATACATCTTGGTTTTGAAACCGTTGGAACGATTTTCGCTATATTATAACATATGCTCGTTATTATTTATGTCTCTACATCTGGAGTTTTCAATTTTTCGAATAAATTATTTGTAATTATTCATTCCGTTTTGTAATAGACCTACACAATTGTGAATATTTTCTAAATTTCCATTTAATTTTTTGAAATCTGTCTACATTTCACTTGCAAAATGGAAAGGTTTTCATGTGGGTTTGTTTCGCCTTTGTACTTGTTGAGCGCGCACAAAAAACAAACGGAAAAAAGACCCTGTACTTTGAACCTAAATTTCTTTTGGATCGATGAGATCGTCCTTGTGGTGTCCCGTTCAATCCCCTCTCTGGTCATTTCAAGCCTCCATTGGGACACAGTGACTCTGTCAACTTGTTGAAACAACATTACATTGCTTACATAGTCGACATTTTGTATAATATTGACAAAAAGTAAGAAATACACACCTTGATTCCCCGGTTGTGTCTTGACAAACCCGTATAGACGTCAATTCGTTTCACTTTTCTTGCTCATATCACCCAAAGGATGCAACAAACTATGTTGCCGCGGTGGCACTGCGGTAGCGCGTGCGATTTCGAATCCATGGTTCGCCGGTTCGAATCTCGCAGTAGTAAAACTTATTCATTGCCATGAAAAAATATTCTTGATAATATTCTAATCCTGCTTTGTTTTCTAAAATACTTTTTTTACTTGATACAAAATTATGAATGAGAGATAAAATGTTGTTTTGGGAAGAGCACCACAAAATACTGGAATACTCTATTGAAACTTGGAATAAATGCAGATAATGTCATTTCCAGGGAATTGGTCGGGATACAGAGAAGCCATATAGGTAGGGTTATTTGGGTTAGGGTTTACTCTTATTGGATGGTCCCTTCTTGTATTTCTCTCAGGTTAAGTTAAAAAAAGTTCATGCTGCATTTTCTAAAAAAAAAAATTATATTTCACCGTCTATTTTACAATAATTGAATCGAAATCAGCTCTTACGTTCAGGATTGTCAAGTCGTTGCCTGGTTGCATTCCCTGCTTGTTGCATCTGTACAAGGCCGGACAAGACCCGGTCCAGCCCTGCATGTTCTGTGCGCGATCGTTGATACGGCGTCAGAGGCCATAAAACACCGGCCACGGCCACTGACAGATCGCACTGGCCGAACATCTCTCATCGGGCTCTCACGGGCGGTGGTTGTCGTTAAGAGGGCAGCGAGCGACTGATTTCACATCGTGTTGAAAGGGAATAATGGAATAGTATTATTTGAGGCAGATCAAATTTGTTTTTATACCAAAACACAAATGTTTCAGTTATGCAAAATTGAAGATAAAATATATTGATGAAGAAGATTGATCACTTTTTTTCTCAACACGACTTTTGAATTGTTCTTAATTTCTTAACTTGTCATCCACTGTAATTTCTACATTGTCTTGACTCTTGGGTGAGCTTATATCCAACTATTTCATTGGGGTGGTTAAGATCGCCCTTGTGGTGCCCCGTTCAAACGATCCTAAACTTTCATCCGTTGCCTGTATTGAACAATGTCTTTGTGTCATTAAGTTTTTGGTGTTCATGAAAAAAATGCCCGAATGGCTGTGCTATTTTGAGAGAAGTTCCATTCGTCAGACACCAGATGTAGGTTTTGGATTGGTTTTAGCTTAGATTGAATTAGTTTAGAATGTTTGTTCAGTTACCTTATTCAGTTTAGGTTAGTTATGAATTGTTCGGTTCATTTTCTTGTTGGATTGGGTCAAGTTGGTCCAAGTTGAGCGCAAGAACAACAACAAGACGCCCGCATGTGGTGACAGGCCGATGGTCCAATGAATAGAGGCCGCCTATTTTCAGGGTGTTATCATTTCTCTTGACGAGGTTTACGATGGAGGACGCAACTGTATCGTTCAAAAGTGGTACATGTTCGAATCTGCAGCCAGCTTATAGGCCTACTTGGGGATGGATATCTTCACCTCGTGTTATTAGATACGATACCTTTGTGTGAGGATGAATGATAGGAGCGGGCGATCTGGAAATCACAGAACAATTAATCAGATCATTCTATTGGAAACAGTACATTATACGGTGATAATTTCAGGAACTGAAAACAATTCAAACATTCATACTGGATATAGAAAGAAATCTTCAATTTTCTTATCATGTCTTCTTATCGTTCCGATCTTTTTTACCTCATTCTTGATTTTTTCCTACTCTATTCCTCGTTCTTGTATCTATTAAATTGTTGACTAATTCGTTCCGAATTTTTCTCAATTATTTTTCATCAATTCATTTCTATTTATTATCATTCATCTATTCATCCATTCGTGTATCTGTTTTTTTCCATCCGACATAATCCTCTTATATATTTTCATCCATTTTTTGTTTCCGTTGGATCTTTACATCTTCACTGGATATGGTTATATACTTGAACCCACAAGAGATTTAAGACTCGTCCATCCCAGCTTGATAATAATTGTCTTGTTCGTCATTGGCTAGCTCACTGAACCGTCTTTTAGTAGACCGGACTTCGATTTCCCCCATGGTCGACCATCCTGACATAGAATGTTCTGTGCTTTCCTCTGTCGTTCAGGTCAATTATGGGATGGTTCCTCAACAACAGGCCACGATCGACTTCTTCCCACTATCCAAATAAACACACCTAATCAAATAACCTTCATCATCCCTTCATCTCAGATATCATTCACCGACGCCAATAGATCGTAGTCATCAGTACAGTGCGACGTTGAACCCAACATGGATAAATATATTTTTGAAAAAATAAACAATGTAGTACTGGCATGCACTCTTAATTTGAAAATCTCCGTCTCCCATCTTTTAAGCAGGCCAGGAAATTAATTCCAATGAGGCGTTTCTATTAGCTGTCCTATTATTCACCCAATTGGCAGCTCTGTTGGTAGATCAGCGATATCGCGGCGAGATGTAATTTGTCGCGCTTAAGCTGACAGAGCGCTCGTCTTGTCAGCGCGTGTATCAGCGATACATCAATTGTTGATCCACATCGAAAACTTGACTTACAGATATTGTTTGCCAGTTTATACTAAGGATATATATATATATATATATATATATATATATATATATATATATATATATATATATATATATATATATATGTCTGTGTAGGCCTATATATATCTATATATTATATTTTTGAATTCAACTTCTTGGATACGATCCGATATCAAGGTATTTAGGACTCAGGATTTATTTAGCCATGTCCTAAAATCTCTTTCAGGTAATTAGGCTATATTCAGGCATCAAGGCAAGGCAATTCGATCATTTGAATATATACATATATATATATATATATATATATATATATATATATATATATATATATACATATATATATATATATATATATATATATATATATATATATATATATATATATATATATATATAGATAGATATATATATCTATATGTATATATATATATATATATATATATATATATATATATATATATATATATATATATATATATATATATAAATATATATATATATATATGCATATATATATATATATATATATATATATATATATATATATATATATATATATATATATATATATATATATATAGGCCCATATGTACATATATTATATGTATTATCAATATACAATATATCTTAAGAGCTATAGGGCTGAAGAACGATCGAGAAGTTGTGCACTGGGGACTATCTTCAATCTTCTATCATGAACTTTTTATGCAACTCTCTCTTCTATTCTCTCCGTCATTCTCTATTCCAAATCTTCTTTTCTTTCGTACTGTTCAATATTCATAACACCAAGAAATATAGCGGAAAAAATAAATTATATTCATTCTTGAAAAGTGTTGACCTTGTGGTTCCTATATATACTAAATCCTACGATTTTGTTTCGTGAATGTGTTTATCGATCCCACCAACAGCTAGGTTATATGGGAGTATGAGAATAAGTGCGTAGAAATGAAACCGTGCCTTGATTGATCACAAGATTACGTCACGGCTCTTCGCTGGGTTTCTGATGGATGAGAGCGAAGACTAATATGCAATATTATTCAATTTCTTTGAAAATAATTGCAATTTTTTCTTCGAGAAACGTCACAATTCCTTATTGTTTTCTCAAAACTATGTAGGTATAACTAGAGACGTGTGGCCGAGTGGTCAATACACTTGATCGTCATTCAGGAGATCGTGGTTCGATTCTCGCTGTTGTCTCTATCCTTTCTGGGGTGTCTCGTGGTTTTCCTCTGTCGTTTAGGTCAATACTATAGATTGGTTCCTCATCAACAGGCCGCGACCGACTCCTTTCTGTTATCCAAAAACCCATAATCCCATCACACCTCAACACATATCTCCTATTCCACATGGCATAATCTCATCATCTCATATATCATTCACCGACGCCAATAGATCGTAGTCGTCATTTGAGTGCGTCGTTAAAACCCAATATAAATAAATAAGAATATAGGTATAAATTATCACTTGAACAAGTTTCGGAGGTCGGATTCTAGCTGTAGACCCTTGGCCTGGTCTCACGAAATATTATCCAAGTAAATATTATAGCCAATCATTAGTTCGGGTTTCGAGAATAATATAAACAAATAAAGGAAAAGGCAATTTCATTCACTATTCACTGCTCAATCCCCCAATATTCTGTTCTTATGGGAAGTTTACAAACTTCAATAAAATGAAAATGAAATTGAAAAATCACTGCAATGAAGTGAAAATGAAATTTTCATGAACTCAATTCTATGAATGTTCAGCTGTGTGTTTAGTTTCCATGAAATCTTGGATTTCATTAGAGTTCGTTGGTGAATAAAGCTGCAGCCAGTGGCGTAACTACCGCCGGGGCAGCTGCCCCGGGGCGCACAGCCTTGGGGGGCCCATGCTGTAACATCATAATTACATTCCAACGATTACCGAAAAATAATGAGCGTACCCTATTTAAATAACTAAAAAAAACTTTTTTATATTATCTGACAAAACTGGAGAAATAACTGACTGCTGTTTGAAATAATTCTTCAATGAGGAAATTCAAGTTGAACTTAATCAAACAAGTATACTGTATATTCTTGAATACGAATCGTATCAGAAACACTAATATTTTATCGCTGAACTTACAGCACTTTAAAAAAATATGAACTTGCCACTTTAACTACATTTTGGTGGAAAGTTAACTATTTTTCCTCCTAAGAGTGGGTGTAATTTAATATTTATGTTTAATAGAACAATTCCGTTTCATAGAATGACATAATGGTGAATGCATGTATTTCAATAATAATTTCGAGTGTATCTCAATCGTCTCCAATAGTAAATTTGAAAAACATGAAATATGGACGTTGCATGTTGAATGATGATATCGAAATTTCATCATTTGAATTGATATATTTTTTTTTTGGGGGGGGGGGCATGTGAGTCCTTTGCCCCGGGGTCCAAAATTCCTAGTTATGCCTCTGGCTGCAGCGATCGTGTAAAGCTCAACAATTTCATTTTGGGGTGATCCAACCGTTCGATAATCGCCCCTCAATTGTTTATTTAGATAATCCAAAGTGAAAGTTGGGAATGTGCATTCTAAAATAATGTGTATTATTACGTACCGGTTTTCGTTCTATATTTTCTTTTTTCAATTCTTTATTAAAATTTTGCTCTCGCTCGAACCGCCCTAGTTCTTCTTGTTGATATTACTTATTAGTTTCAGTCATAAAAAGTTATATTACTAGATACATTATAGTTTCATAATAACATCCCATAATAATCATTTTGTAATTGATAATCGTTTCACAGAATCTAATTAAAGACACTTTGCGTAACTTCGTCCAACTTCGTCCAACTTCGCCCAACTTCGTCCAACTTCGACTTCAAAGAACACGACTTTAAATTAAATCCATGATTATTTTTCATAATGCGAGTCCTTGAAATATTATAATATAACTCGAGAACATAAATCTACATACGAACAGCGCCTCCCATCTCGGTACAAATCCACATAAATAAGGCATGACGTACATTAAATACTGGTAATGTGTACCCAAGGTAATTACGTTGCCACCGTCGAAGAATTATCTGCACTTCGTAATTAGTAGTTATAGTAGTTGGTAGTTACTTATAATAGAGGGAAGAGGGGAGGGGGGTGAGTTGGAGGTATAAGTAAAGGTAAGTTATGTAGAGCAACAATTCGATATATAATTATATTAATATGTGTTGTACGTTAGTTAGTATATACACTTGTATACAGGGGAAGAAGAGATTGTCTGCCAATGACAAATGAATATCGGGGACGCCGAAGAGCGTATACCGGAATAGGAGTCGATTCAGTTGTGTGACATGAGCTTCGGGTTCTTCAATGGATGGTTGCAAAATGTAGTTGGGATTCAGGTAAGGTTGGACACCCAAACCCATGTCACACAACCGAGTCGAGTTTATTCCGGTTTACGCTCTTCAGGCGCCCCCAAATATCGTAGTTATATTTGTCTGGGTCAATAGCTGTACTAGTATTCAAGATGTTATGATTTTTCCTGACTTCATTTCACGCTGTTGTGTTTGCACCCGTCCGCCAACAGGACCGTTTTCCTCATTATTTCACGCTGTCGTATTGGCACTCGTAGGTCAAAGAGGCCGTTTTCCTCATTATTTCATGCTGTCATATTGGCACTAGCTTGCCAACTAGAGAGAACATATAGTCTACATCACGTGAAATGAAGTGGTTATATGAAACTGTAATTACTAGAACCTATATGGTATACTTGTATCCACGAGAAATGAAGGTTCCGAGCGACCGTCACCCCTATCCCACACCACTAGCGAGCGGCCGGCTCGAGTCGTCATCTCTCATCGACACAAGTATATCAAGGTTATAATTGCACATTATAAAAAACTAGACTTCTCTTGCTTGTTTAGTCGATAATTTATTATTAATAGTTTTTATTCGGATTTTTCTGCTCAGTTGTTTAATAAAAGTAATGTTAGCAATTTGTTACTGGTGTTATGTGTGTGAATGTGCACGTATGTATTACACTGGTTTTAATATACAACTGGATTATTATGTTGAATTATTAAAAGTTGATAATTTTAATTTAATAAAATCAGAGAGAAGTATGCGGATACTGTCGCATGCATAACAAAACAACGGTGTAATGACTTTATTATCGTATATCTGAGAATTGTACCTAATTGTACTTAATTGTTAGCTTGTAGGCCCTATGACGTACGTTAATTCATACTCGTTTTTATCCATTAACCATTGTTTTTCGAGACATAAACACTATGGTCTTTGAATGGTCTGTTTCTAATGTAATAAGTCGGTAATAATTCAGTTGAATAAACGTGTATTCATTATTTAATATTATATTACTTTATTCAAATTGTCATGTTCATTTGTCTCAATAGAACAATGAACGACGTTCTGATAACTTCTGGCAGATGCTCATTTGAAAAATGTACACTCGTGGTCAAATACATTAACAAAACCGAAATTTACATCTGAAATTTGAATCTAAGCACATTAAATCTATGCACATGAAATCTGTGCACATTAAATTTACCTATAATTTTCTTACAGACTATAGACCTAAGTATGGAGTGCGTGTGCTGATTTTCTTCTAGTTTTAGTGCGTTTTAATATCAGTATATTTTCTCATGGGGTGCCTTTCAAAATCAAGCTGATGTAACTTTATGTAACCGCAACCGTACTTATGTCGAATGAGAATTATACAAAATCTACATGAATACTTGAGGTACACTAAATAGGCTATATGGCTATACATTAGGGGCGCCTGAAGAGCGTATACTGGAATACGGACACTTAGCGTGTTTACTTGGAAAGAGGATGTGCCTATTCGAGAGAACGATCAAAACCTGACCCAAATAATCCTAACCACAGCTCCTCTATGCTCTAGCCAATTCCCCAGAATAGTAGCTCATTATGACACGCCAACCCCACCTTCACTCTTGGTATCTCTATTCCAGTATATTCGCTCTTCAGCGCATCCGTGCATTATTCACTAGGCAAACGCGTTATGTGATGTTGCCGCGTTGATGGATGAGCTGGAACATATCAACGTATATCTTTGGATTGGTTATTATGTAAATACACCTTGAGATCCAAGCAATTATGTCACTCCCATCTCATTTTCTAAACAATTTATATGATAATAAAGAAGGCTTTTGTTTTAATCGTTTCCTTGAGTGATTACAAAAAATTGATTATATATTTTTTTACATCAAACTGGCTGATCTGATTGAACTGAAAGTTCGGAATAAGGTGTATAATTATCATATTCAAATTCCCTGAAAATTTGAATTCTCTCGAAAGAAATATTTTTGATGAATTGTTTCCTCTGGGTTATTCTCATGAGATTTTAAAAAATTTTGAAATAAGCTTTCTCAGAAGTGGTTGAATCGATTGCGCCTCAAAACCGTACAATATCGAGTTAGATAAGGACACTTGTGTATGCCAAGTTTCAACTAATTTTAAATTTTCGTTTGACCTGTGGAGCGCAAAAAAACAGGCACTTTTTTCGGGTATGGTGAAATTGAGTTTTCGCTTCGCTCATCCGACGTAAGTGAGGTCAGAAGAAATTGAATCTAGCATCAACTTTATATTGCATCCAAATAATTAACATACAATTTGCTAGAAATAATAGAAGATCAATCGGAATATGTATAGTATGCTTATTTCAGTTTCGTGTTGCAATGCGATTGGGACTCAAGTTTTTTTTCATATATTGGGTTTTAACGACTCACTTTAATGATTATTAAGATATATTGGCGTCGAATGAATGATTGATGAGATGGTGGGATGATAAGATGAAGGTTTCTTAGGTATCGGAAAAGATAGTGGGAAGGAAGCGGTCGTGGCCTATATTGTGGGAACCATCCCGGCATTAGCTCAGACTACAAAGGGAAAACACGAAAAACCCCTGTAAAGATGGACGGTGGCGGGGATCGATCCGGGTCCGATATGCCCCTTCACCTCCCGGGTCACATGAAGCAAGTGCGTTAACCACTCAGCTACATTGTGCCGGTTTGAATTTTTCAACCATTCTCCTTCTTTTGTGGCTACAATGACAGCAGTGTGTAGGATCGCCATTGTCGAATGTAGGAAGCAAAAGATGGCGAGTCAAGTCAGTTCCGTTGCGTGGAATCAATCGTATAGGTACGGCTGTCAGTCATTCGTTCAGTCAGCGACCCCAGAAAGCCGTGACTTCTATACGCGTACTCCGGACTCCGATAGGCCGTGATGCGTAACGTGCTGCCACGCATATCCATATCACACGCATGTGTGTGGAGCACATAAGAAAAACGCCATATGTGCGCTGGGGAACGAGTTGTTACGGGCAGCGAGAATTGTTCTGCAGGTCTTGAAGTGAACATAGAAGTGACCAACGGGAACACCAAGATGTGACGTCATGACTCGGTTACCGATCGTGCTCGAGGGATTCACAACTCCTGAAATCTAGTTTGGGTCCACTTCTGTCTTGAAGTCTTCCTGAAATCCATTGAAACTTTTTGAAAACCCTTGAAATACTCTTGAAATCCCGTGAAATCTCCCTGCAATCCCTTGAAATCTGAAATCAGGTGTACATCAAATTTACTAGTTGTTCGCCCCTCACCCGTGCTACGATCTGGTAGCAGTATGCAGAGCCTTAATGACTGTGGCGTTATACTGTTAGTATCGCTGCCCCACATGCTCAGGGTCCGCGGATCGACTCCCGACGCAGTCACTTTTTTAAACACAATTCAAGCATCAAATGTTGATCGAGCGTGGGATTATGATTGAGGTTATTTATATCTCAATTTGACCACAGCAACATGATTATCTACACAAATGTTGTGCTTCTAACTATTGTTTCCAGTCCCATTAAAAAACTGGCATGCAGAAAGAAATCTCGCCTTTGGGCTCCCCTGTGCTACGACACGATAACGTGGACGACATCATACACATCGGCTTCCACATTCTTTTT
Organism: Brachyptera risi; assembly: GCA_964007535.1. Classification (NCBI taxonomy): domain Eukaryota; kingdom Metazoa; phylum Arthropoda; class Insecta; order Plecoptera; family Taeniopterygidae; genus Brachyptera; species Brachyptera risi. The sequence continues at coordinate 8,878 of CAXFZR010000121.1, read as the reverse complement.
TCAAACTACGAATTCTGACGCCTTGGATGTCAGATTAGGTGCTCTTTAACCGGAAGTCAGGGCCAGACCAGAAGTCAATTATATTCCCAATTTTGAAAGAGCGAACGGTTACTTGCGTTGAGGATGAACTAACAAGTGGATGGAATTGATCAATTAATACTTTCGTCTGAATCGTGAAATTGAAAGATTGTGGAATCGTATCTAATGAGTTCATTCTCCTTCCACACATTTCAACGGACTAATTAATCATTCTATTGAATCAAGTTGATCATTTTCTCAATTCTTTCAAGCTCCGTCACAAAACTGTCCAACAATGTGGGCCCAATTCAAATAGAGAATAATATTCGACCAAGATGCTGTCTTATTCCTCTAGTCTTGTTTCGGCTCTCTCGATCAAATATAATTATTCAGACATTTCCTCTAGTGTATAAACCACCTTGTTAATTTAAACTATTCCTGTAGTTTATCTCTGCGAGAATATAACATTCTGTTTTCACAATAATTATATAAGTTGTATTCTTAAAATAAATGTATAAATTCCAAGTTTACATTTCCTTATATTTTTAACACTAGACACCTAATTAATTACTAGTTTAAAGACGTAACAATGGGTTAGTGTTCTCATGGACATTGAGTTATGGCACGGTACACCGTTCGTTTAACTTTACATATACCTTAAAAAGATCTTCACCATTTCTATACGATCACACAATGAAACACGTATTTGTACAAAACCTCGCTGTTTGCTTTTGACTGGCTCCGATCGACCGTCTTCTCTATCCGTTTGCTCAAATACCCTGCTGTTTCGATCCTTTTTCAAAACAACAAACATATGAACTGTTATTTTTATTGTTATGAGTTGCATCAACGCCAATATAGTTACCTTTACACATCCTCTTATAAAGAAACAAAAAAATACCATATGAATTGTAAGGCTTATTCTATTTGCTCTGATTGATATACGGTAATGAAAAGGAGCCAGGCCACGTTTTAGGTTTAGAATCTGTTTCTATCGTTTTAACCGTTATGTTTCGTCGTTAACGCGCCGTGAAACCTCATTTTCTGTAGTATCAGGACAATAAGCTAAAATAGATACACGCTCGGATGTGTGTTGTTTTTAAATACAGGGAAACCACAAAGAACAGTTTTTCTGAAGTTCAAAACCAGAGATAATGCTAGATATAAATATTGAATGAGATTGCATAGGAACTTGTTATTTAACGGGTATTTGTATGGAGTGTAACCAAGGGGTGAATCAGTTGTATGCGTGGTGAACGGTCATTCGGACAGGCGCATTGGTATTCCGTAGCTCAGTGCCCGAATTGTACTGAATTGTGGACGTATTACCCGAGCCGACATCCCATATATTGCTATATAGTCAAGGCGTACACACTGTCTCCATAGAGCAAAAAGTTCCCGCCAAAATGATTTCAAAGATATGAATTATCATTAAACTTCAACAGTGCAATATGAAACATCAATGGAAACATCATAAAATGCAGACAATATGTGTCGAAATGCTGATGAGTCAAGTTGTATAATAACAAAGGTGGAAAGATCACTTGTAGTTGTATGTAACAGAAACACTCGATCATTTTACCATCGATTCTTTACCTCAAGCACCGCGTAAACATACAAATAGCACGTAAGACATTTTGAATGTTTATTATGGATCGACTATATTTTATAAGATGGGCCTACTTCTCTTAATGATGTTGAGCAGTTTCACCACAATATATGTTCATTTGGAAAACCTCGATCGTTTATATATCACGTTGGCAGGGAAAATGTTACGCTGTGGATAGGTTCTTAGCTGCAGCGACCCCACCGATGTTGACTCGTTCTTCAACGTCATCGTTCAAGCAGAACTTCTTCCAGAAACTAGAATGACCTCAAACACAGCTATAGAAGTTCACCCCTAAATTAACGTCAATTGATGGAAGAAAAATGGAGGGAAAAAAATTAAGAGAAAAAAATCAACACATTAATGGAAATAAAAGAATGAAACATGGAAATTGATGAATATGAATAAATAAATTGATAAACAGCCATGAAAATTCATCTCTGAATTTGTTTTCTCATAATCGAATAAATCGTCTTAATCGGCGCAAAATGACGCAGATGTCGATGCGTCGTCAAACACAAATATTCATTTATTCATTCTCAGTGATGAATGAATGTTTTTCTCGACAATGAGAGATGCATCGATGTTTTTGTCAAACTTGTCTTCACTCTGCATAGCATCCCCTCGTCATTCGTCCTCCGTGTTTCCAGTTGACAAATTACATCTCCTCATCACACTTCTTTAATTCAATTTGCTCCATTTTCTAACATTGACTGCTTCCTCTCTCTCTCCTTCCCCCTTTCTTTCCAGCGATGCGCCAACGTTGTCACGAGAGTGAGAGCGAGAGATATATGGAGAGAGAGGCAGACAAGATGACAAGTTTCATTAACGACATTTCATCTTGAGAAGAGAGAGAGAGAGAGAGAGAGAGAGAGAGAGAGAGAGAGAGAGAGAGAGAGAGAGAGAGAGAGAGAGAGAGAGAGAGAGAGAGAGAGAGAGAGAGAGAGAGAGAGAGAGAGAGAGAGAGAGAGAGAGAGAGAGAGAGAGAGAGGGTAGATAGAGTAAAAACTGTCGTCTTTCTAACGTCACACTTTGTGTAGTCAAGGGATGAAAACCGTCGAATAGTGCCCCTATTTAATTGAAACTCGGCTATAACTGCTGGCGAGAAAAAACATTCACCACTGTGACGAAGACAACAGATCTTTTATTGTTGTCGTCTTCTTTCAGAGAGATAGAGAGAGAGAGAGAAAGACTGAGAGAGAGAGAGAGAGAGAGAGAGAGAGAGAGTGAGAGAGAGAGAGAGAATTGTCGTATATAGTTCTCGTTTTTCTTCTTAAACGACACGAGAAAAAACGCTTCCTTTCCTTTTCTCCACCCTCCCCCTCCCCCACTCACTCTTGTCTCTTATCGGGTCTACTGTTTCTCACTTTTATCTCTACAAATGAGAATTTCTTTGACGTTCAATTTCCCTCATGCTCGAATGTGATCCGCTCCCCCCACCACCCTCTGCCATTGTTGTCCTCCCCTATGCCCCCCCACCCTCACATCTTGACGACGCCGACCGGAGGAAAACTAATTTTTGGCGGTGGCAACAAATTCTTTTATTCGTTTTTTTCTCGCACATACTGCATCGTGTCTCTGCTCTTGTTGACGACTCGACGCGACTGACCGTCAGTGCTGTTGGACCGAGGAGACGGTCGATCGGAACCGTCTTGTAACGATCAGACTTGACACATTGCCTGCGTATGCTCGTCTGTGTAAGTCGTGTTGTATAAAAACACACTCGATCATGGCGGGGTTGATGCCCAATTCTAGACACTGAAGAAAATATGTCTCTCAGCATCGAGAATCCTCGTCGCTTATTGCATAGTTTCCCAACGAATTTTATTTTTTAGTTGAAGTCAAGTCGGGCTTGGGTTCGAGTCCCGCAGAAGGCATGGGTTTTTGTTAACGTGATTTGACCTTCCGTCACTTCATGGTTTCATTTTCACCTGGTTTTTCGTGCCCCCCCCCCCCCTCACCATGTAATTTAGTTATAGTTGTGGGTGGGTTGAGCACCATATAGAAAAAAATTACCCAAAAACACATGAAATTACAAAATTGTATTTGACGACAACAGCGGCCGAGAGGCGAAAATGTGCATAAACCAATGTCTCTGTTCAACCAATGGCACGTCTTTGTCCAACCAATGGTACGTCTTTGTCCAACCAATGGCACGTCTTTGTCCAACCAATGGCACGTCAATGGTGTAGGCCTATCTCTAATGTTCCTCCTGATTTCACTCTCAATGTTCCAGTATAGAAATAAATTATGAATATGCTGATTATATATTCTGCTTCGTCTGATTTTAGGTAAGCTGAAATTCCGAGTCAACCTGCATGTTAGGATGATACTGTGGAAAACAACATAATCAGCAATATCGAGTGAGTTTATTGAATTTAAATAACTTATTGCACAACACAACCCTAAAATTAGATTTCAACGAATAATGACGCTAGATATTTCCAAATGTTGGAGACAACTTGAAATCACCATCTCAAATGCAGAAATTATAATTAATTGACATGTCCTCCAGGACCGAACCCATTGACAAGTGTATCAAAGCAAATGTTAACGTAAATATGTGCAACAACTATTGCTTACAATGGTGAGCATTTTAACCGTCAAACAATGAGCATATATCGGTGGCCGTGGTTGCATGAACCATAGACATATTAATATATAGACTAAGTTGGCTGCAAAACGTAGCACGCGCAGCATTGAGAGGGGGTGATGCCGACATAGCTTGTCTGAACGGAGGGGAAATAACACGTGACACGGGGATAGGAAAGCAGATCACTAGAGCATTATGTACACAGCAATCACCGCACAACACCGCTTCATATGATTATCAGAGAATATCACATACAAAAAATGGGTGTAAGTCACATGAGAAGACGCGGAAATATATGCTGATTATCATTAAGTATATTTATCAGTAGAACTGTCACATCAGTCATAACAATCAATGAATGAAGTCATTTATCTGGTCTGACTCGGAGCTCTACCATACGGATAACGTGTAACGAAATATTTTCATGGCAGGTTGGTATCAGTATCACCGCATCATGTGACTTACTCCCACCTCGCAGGCCCCGCGCCACCAAGCATGTTGGCTTCATCTATAGATTAATGAAGTTTTTATGCGCTCTCTACAATTTTCAAGCTCTATGGTATGAACGATACGGATCTTTTGATGTCGTGCTGATTCCGGTAAGTTTTCCGGCTGGTAGAAATGCCGTGTCTCTATGAACGTACCTTCAGCGCGGTGAGATTATTGCCGGCATGTGATATCGAATCAATTATTCCCGCTCATCTAGACATACAATCTTTTCCCCCTCTCCTCCTCTCCCTCTTCGTTGCATCCTCCAACGCCTTCCTGTGTCCCGGTGAAATCGCCTCGAAGTAACGCGCAAGATGACCGACTAGCACATTACCCCCCCCCCCCTCCTCCCTTCCCATTGGAGCTGTGATTGTCTCGCGGGGGTGTTACAAGAAGAGGGTTCGGTCGGCCGTCTCGCGGTATGTCCACGTGTTGACGGTTGGATGTCTCGAGATGGAGGTGACCATGCGTGGCGGGTTGCGTGGGTGGTCGGTGAGAGGGAAGCAGGACACGAGGGAGGGGAGGGGTAGTTATTTAATTTCACTGATTTGTTTCACTGATACGTGTGGAATAATTTTCAATCACACTTTGCCGCTCACTCGATTGTGATTCAACCAAGTCAGGGTTTCTTAAGTCGTCCCCAGTCTCCATAAGGCAAAATGTCACTGTCAGGATGATTCCATGGATATAGAATATAGATGATCATAATACTTGAACAGTAAAATTGGTACAAAATTAATAAATACATCGAAAGATGCAGACAGCATTTGTTGAAAATGCTAATGACCCAAATTGCATGATGAAAAATTAATGTGAACATCTTGGACGGCATGTATAACTGTTATACTCGATATTTTTGCCATTGATTTTTATCTCACGGCGTACCGCTACGTACAAAAAGACGTAGAACGAACATATGAATGTTTATTATGAATTAAACGATTCAACCGAATAGAAATTAAATACAGTTTTGTAATATCTTCATATAAGAAACAATTATGAAAGCGCGTTGTACAGGGTGAGTCCTAGGCTCGAACCCCAGCTGTGGTTGTTGTGATACACTAGCAGCTGACCACAAGCCGCTGTTAGATTTACAGTGTTGTATGTGATACAGGCCTGGTGATCTGGGGCCTGTAGACCAGAGCCATAAGTCAGGCTTAAAGTGCATCTTGTCTTCTACTGGCTGGAACAAACAGTGGCGGCTCTTCATGGCGCATACAACTGAGGCTGGGAGTGCATCTTGTCTTTTATTGGCTGAAACAAACAGTGGCAGCTGTGTTTTTTGTTTTTCTTATTGTCACAAGGAAGTATAACAATACATGAACACTCTCAAAAAGATCTACAAAGCCTTTGGGAGGCTTGTCTGTGGAATGACGAAATAATACCTAATTAAACAAACACAACGACTGGTGGTGAACAAACACATAATTACATATATACTAGATTTTGTCAACTGACAATCATCGAATGCGAATGATGAAAAAAAAATCATACCAATTTATAGAAATACTGTTTACGAAGAACAAAGATATGAGAAACAGAATTGAAACAGAAATTATATCACACGGGAGACAAATTCAAACATAGAAGGGGAGAGATTTCAAACATATCAACTCAAATTATTTGGCAACCACTGTTTTTAATCTCGTTTTGTTATAAAATATTCATCTAGGTCAGTTAATGAGTTGGAAAGAGTTTTAAATATCGATGGTACCTGTACACATAGCTGACGTTTCTCATAATTATTTATGTAACGTGACACTTCATAAAGAGCTTGATTCAGAGGCCTTGTATCACCGAACGTATGTTTTCTGATTCAAATTTTTCATCAAAATGATATGTCAATATGAAACGATACTTATAAAGTTCAGGCAGAGGCAAGAGACGGGCATGCATACTCATACAGATCGAGTAAACTGTTACCTCAGGAGTTTTTTAAAATTTCAGGTTTAATGGTCTTAATCAATCTGTTCTGAATTGAAATCAATTTATTCAGATGACCAGGCGTTGTATTACTCCAAGACGAAATTCCATTCAGGAACAACGATTCGGCTATTGCGTTGTACACGGAACGAAGAGTACCGAAAGAAAGAACATATTTCAAATTCAGCTATAGATACATCCAGCAACTGAACTAGTATCGGAATAAAAGTCATACTCTGGCGAGGATAAACTGCGGGGTCAACTGTACTAAAAATCGACTGTCCGAAAACTCAACTGACCTCGAAATGTACCGTCTCCATCAAGAGTCAACTGCACTGAAAACCAACTGTCTTCAACTTCCTGAGCAATCTGTGAAGAAGTTTGAGTGAGGAAGAGCTTAACTCCCCACGAATTGTTACCTTCCATAGCATGAACCAAGATTCAATATTGTGTGACGTCACTTACCAGAGTCACATTGATTCCCTAATTTCATAATCCTGAGACGAGTAGTCGAGTGGCTAGTCCACTGGACCGTCATTCAGGAGACCGTGGCTCGATTCCCGTCATGGTCGACCATCCTGTCAGGTTATTTTGTAGTTTTTTGTGGTTTCGTGTTGTGTTATTACAGACAACGACCGACTCCTTCCCACTATCCAGGAACACCTAATAAAAAAACCTTTCATCTAATCATCCCTTCATATCTTAAATCATGCACTGATATCAATGAATCGTAATCATCAGTACAGTGCGTCGTTAAACTCAATTTTAAATTTAAAAATGTCATGATATAAATTCTGGAATCACTGTGGTCAAGAAGTCCGTTTTCGCACTTTTCCTGTCTGAAAATAGATTCATGGTTGTACCAATTGGATGTTTCATGAATACACCATGAAATGTATCAAATGTGCGAATGCAACACTGCACATGCGCGCCGCCACTGAGCAACTGCAGGAGCTGGGACAGGATAATGTAAACTGCATCCTTGCGGCGATCCCGCCATAAAACACATTGTGTCTGGCGTAACACAAGGAACTCTCTTTGCTACTTGATACCAGCTGCATTTTACCTCTTCAATCACCTCTACATAATCCTAGTTATGATGGCGTTTAATTTGTATGATCACACTCTTGTTTGCAGTTATTCGCCAAGGTGATTTCCAGTTTCAATGCGACTACTTTGATTTTATACTTTCTCTTGCGACTGATAAGTATAGGCCTATGATAATTTCTTCCATAATCATTATACTTGAATTAAGTATACCAGTAGCAAGAACCTATTATACACGTATATTTATACACACAAATATAAATATATATATATTAATATATATATATATATATATATATATATATATATATATATATATATATATAAATATATATATATATATATATATATATATATATATATATATATATGTATTTATATATATATATACATATATTCTTATATGTATAAATATATATATATATATATATATATATGGATATATATATATATATATATATATATATTTATATATATATATATATATATATATATATATATATATATATATATATATATATATGTATATATACATATATATATATATATATATATATATATATATATATATATATATATATATATATATATATATATATATATATATATATATACATACGTGAATATATATATATACATATATATATATATATATATATATATATATATATATATATATATATATATATATATATATATATATATATATATAAATATATATATATATATATATATATATATATATATATATATATATATATATATATATATATATATATATATATATATATAAATATATATATATATATATATATATATATATATATATATATATATATATATATATAACTATATATATATATATATATATAAATATATATATATATATATATATATATATATATATATATATATATATATATATATATATATATATATATATATATATCTGTATATATATATATATATATTCCAATATACATATATGAATAAATATATATATATATATATATATATATATATATATATATATATTTATATATATATATATATGCCGCTGATTCCAACCATACTGATTTTTCATAATTTGGAACAGAATTTGAATATACACTCGAATCGGTTGTACTCATATTTTTACAATTTTGTATGGATCATAAAGTATCATCATCAAGAATCATCATTGTTTCTATGAATGATGGATT
>CAXFZR010000120.1:0-17363 GCA_964007535.1 Brachyptera risi | reverse complement strand
ATATATATATATATATATATATATATATATATATATATATATATATTAAAACTTTTAAACTTTCTCGACTCATTTTATAATGATAATATATATTCAACAGGAAGACTAAAGTCGTGTATGAAATTGTGAAATCTTTTTAATATCTCTACGTTTCATCCATTATGTTATGGTCTTTTTCAAGATGATTATTGAACTGAATAAAATGACAAAAATTGTAATCGATTATTTCTCAACATATGCACTTGGATACCACTACGTTTTTAACAGAGTCAATATATGGATGGAACCTTGACAAAACTTTGGCATCTTTGAAAAGAATGGGAAGAAGGCCACAACGCCAGTGCAGTGCCTCTCAACAAGTAAATGAAGATACCGAAACAAGAGGACCAAAAAGATATTCCTACGATCTGCGGCCAAGATTAATCGAAAAGTCTTGTATCGTGTCAGCCACTTTTCATTTTTATCTTCATTTTTATTTGTATTTATATTTTTATTTTCAATCTCACTATTTTTATGCTCGCTTCTATATTTTTTCACTGATATTCGAACAATTTTCGTATTTATGTTTAATGAGCCAAGGTTCCATCCATATATTGACTCTGTTAAAAACGTAGTGGTATCCAAGTGCATATGTTGAGAAATAATCGATTCCATTTTTTGTCATATTATTCAGTTCAATATTTCTCTTGAAAATGACCATAACATAATGGTTGAAACGTAGAGATATTGATGAGATTTCACAATTTCATACACGACTTTAATCTTCCCGTTAAATATATATCATTATTATATATATATATATATATATATATATATATATATATATATATATATATATATATATATATTTATATATATATCTATATATATCTATATATATATATATATAATATATATATATATATATATATATATATATATATATATATAAATATATTCATATATATATTATATATATATATATATATATATATATATATATATATATATATATATATTATATGTCATTTCAACTTTCACTGAAGTTTTAATTTCAAGTGAAAACTATCTTCAGATAATGTCCTTCCAATTTTCATCGGTATTTGTGTACCTTGGTAACGGAGTGATTTGAGCATGAAATATGTATCTGTTTCGCACTGTATGTATTCCATATACGGTTTTATTTCTGATTGTTAGTTTATTAGACCATTAGTTAGGTATTACCTCAATTGGAAATCAGGAACAGAAGAATAACGACTTTTTGACACTTTTCCGATGTTGATAGAATGAATGATTGCCCTCAGTCATATCAGCAAAGTCTTCTTGTTTTTTATGCATAAAAAAGGACTGAAGATTGTCACCAGATGTCATAATGGTGATCAAGGTGAACACATCATACGAAAGAGGTAAAACATTGGACGAATCACTTTGTGCATGGAAAGCACGAACAAAGTTGTATTCGATCTACTTTCCTCCATATTTTGAATTTAAAATCTCTAAAATTGTCAAATCTTACAAAAATAACAATCAACCGACTACTATTAAAATATTATATGCACTCAAACATCTCTAATTGTTGGCTCTGCCTTACAAGATGAACACACCTCATGAAAATCAATTTTCAACTAACCAATAGTAAATACTTGTTAGCCTTGATTGTAGAATATCCACATAATTGCTTCATACTTATTTATTGCTTTTTTTACACACCATGATGACATGAAAGTACTTATCGGTGAGCTCATATAAATGAGAGAATGATCAAAATATAAGTTTGTATAAGTATAGTATATCATAATCTGAAGTAGGGTATATCAAAGTATACGAAAATAATGGAATACAATACTTATATTTTGTGAAAAATTAAATTAAATCATACAAAGCAAAAATGACAAATAATTGATATCGATTAATAAGATTCAACACAAATTATTTATTATTCATTCATTCCTTGAAATTACCTATTCAAATTTCTATTTTGAATATATGAAAAGATAGCACGTAGGTCGTGTAGCTGGCCTACATAAAATGGGTATAATAGCAATTTACGTGAACTCTATGATCTCAGAAAATGATGTACTATATATTTTTCTTCTTTCCACCATTATATTTCGAGTTGATACAATTAAAAGAGCATGTTCTCTGCAGTAGTTGCATTGATCGAGAATTTAATTAATTGGTACAAAGCGCCAATAGGAAAAAAAAGGTTTTGTGTTCATTGTATATGTCTAATGTTTAGTTAACGAGATTCAACATGGAAATTTAGATAACCCATAGCGCTTATCGGAATTTAAGTAAACAATGATACCTCATGAATGTCTCCAAATTAATTATTGCTATAGAATTGTGTTGTCATGCACAGTACTTGAAGATAAGATTAGTATTGGTAAATGCCGCTAGACGATTCAAAAGTTTGAGAATCATTTATATTCTATATCAAGAATCAATCAAGTGGTCCAATGTATTATTTACCATCGATAATGCGAAACTTGTTCATCGGGTTATTTTTATCATCAATTATTCGTAGCATTAAAAAATAATAATAATTGCAAAGAAATGCCATAACCTGGAAATATCAAGTTAATGATATACACATACGATGATCTTGAACTTTTTTGATTGCTTATTGTTGTTAATCGTATCAGAAACAGACCAGGATCATTAAGGTATGTTAGGAATATGGAATGAGAGAGACTGAATATAATCCCTTGCATAACGGACGAGACGGACGGCAAATTTGTAGGCCTACATGTAACATGTTATGACGCCGCCTGCGGCTTTGTGATTTAATTGTGTAAATGAACGGATATACTTGATTTCTTGATAATAAGAAAGTTGAGTTCAATCAGGTAAAAAGTTATTTATCGAAAAATGTGTAGATAATTGTAATATCGGGTATTAGGCATAAGTAAGGGAGAATATTAAAATGTTCACATTTTAACCAATATTTATATATATATTGCAATAGAAATTCATTTGCAATTTGATACGGGATATTTGATGTACCAAAGGTCAATCACTCGCTAAGTTGAAGGTTAAAAAGTAATTTGAGAAAGTTCTCCATTTGGGTCACCCAAGTTCAACTCCAGAGAACAAGTAAATCTCACCTGAATAGGTATGGCATCAAAAACACTGACACATTTTTTCGCCGAAGTTACAGAACATCGAAAAATTATTCAGTTACTATTTTGAATGCAATTTCCCAACATATCAAAGATTTTCTAACTAAAATTTCGCCCGACTTGAAAATGGGAATAGATACCTATTTCTTATTTCATAATTCTATCTTATCATCTTCATTTTCGATAAGCCAGATTTTTGTTTGCATTGCATTATTTTCAGGATATTTTATAGCCTATAATTTTTACAAATTGAAAAAAACACAAATATTTTAAGTGATGAGAACATTTCAAAATTGTATTTCATATTTCAAAATTAGGCCCCGCTATCATTTGTTTGAAAATTATTGTCCAACACATCAGAACGATTCGACTGACAAAGATTCATATTCTTGGCATCCACATTAGGTAATAGTTGTTACACTTCGATCCCGTGCACAATATATATATATATATATATATATATATATATATATATATATATATATATATATATATATATATACACACATATATATATATATAGGCCTATATATATATATATATATATATATATATATATATATATATATATATACACACATATATATATAGGCCTATATATACAGACATCAGACATAATTCACAATTATTTTTACTTATGAAACGTACTATTCAATTTCCAAAAATATAGTTCCATCAAAGTCAACTTGGCTATGACTGTGAGTGAATAGAATGAATAAAAACAACATGTTTGAGTGTAGCTGAATTAAACATGACCCATGTGGTATTGAAAAAAAGGATGGAAAAATACAGAAGATTCAGCAACAATACGGCCATGTTACAATTCCAGATCGAATTCAGAAGAACACATAATACAATACACATAAATATGATAGAAAAACATACATGGGCCTTCATATATAACATACATATGTCTGAAGTCACCATTGGGTGTGGGTTTGAGTCCAGTATAAGGCATGGGTTTTTGTTAACGTCCATTCACTTACCATCACTTCATAGTTTCATAATCACCAGCTTATTTGAAACCCCGTATAACCTAGCTGTTGGTGGAGTCGTTAAGCCAACAATAATCATCATTCAATATGAATAAGAGAAACATTACTATGAGGAATTGAAAAAAATACACGAGATAAAAAAAGAAATGATTACAAATGGCATGATTAATAAAAACATAATAAGAGCCAACGTGGAGGAAAAATCATAATATTTGATAAAAAAATATCTGAATAAAATGAAAACAGAAATCATGCAAAATCAATCCTTTTTTGAATATTTGAAAGTAACTAGATTTTTAGAATGAAACCTCTATCGTGCTATAGCCATAATAATGATGCTGTACTTTGCTTCATACTGTATAATAATCATCTGGAATGATCGCTCACATGACTAATGACTTTGAACATCCTGTACATCCAATTCAATAAAAAGGATGTTACATGATGTTCTTTCTTCATACTTTGATTCTGAATAATAATGATATGAATTTTTTAAAATGACCATCACATGTATAGCCGATACGTGGGAGATTAAACTCCCACTAATATACTATTATGCTGCACTACATGCTAAGTTGCTTCAATGGCATGGTATGGATCGAGTTACGTAATATTGTATAAAAACACTTATTACGATGCTTTTCAGTACAGCTAGTGAAAAATAAAATCATCTTTCACAGAATCGAGCACCACTTATTTAAATTCTGATTTAATATGAACAAAGATCTGTTTGATATCTCAACACATTTTGGGGAGTGAAAATATTGTGCAGACCATTTTAGCTGTTTATACTTTTGAAAATGTGAGTTGAATAATGAGTTAAATATACACGTAAACGATTTTCAAGTAATTATAGAAGAAACGTATTTCTGTAGGGTTAGAATTTCTATAATTATTATCATTCTTGAACACCGCGTACGAAATGTATCACTGAAAACTCGCCATTCCGCTTCATAAAAAAAGAAACACACTTTTACACTACCTTATTATAATCAGATGTGTCAAATTGAAAACTTATTTTCTCATAGTATAAGTTTACTTTACTACAGTCAATACTTGAAATATAAAAATATGTTGGAAGTTGGATCTCTTGGAATAATATACATGCACAATTGCACATGATACAAGACAGAAGACATTCACGACATTTGAGGCATTGTTCAAAATACAGTTAGTGAAATACATTATGCATACAAAATAATTAAAATCTAAAACATATACTACATTTTCTGATGATATTGAGGAACAGTTGAATCAAAATTAAACAGGATCCTTTTCCACCCCACTTTCTTTCTACATAAAGAATTATTCCATGGAAAAAAATATATTACCGACACATTTTGAACTCATATTTTGAAATCTAAAAGGAATTTGAAGCCTTCTCAGCGTAGCTAACTCTGCCATGCGTAATATAACTTATTCATTCCAAACATTATTGATGATCAGAGGTTTTCTTTATGTTTGTAATGTTTTCTTTTGCGCCTGGGAAAGTATATAAATAATGGGCTACAGCCGCTACACAATGACGCTAAATTTGATGTATTTGTAAAGAGTGCATGGGGGTCGATCTAGCGATCTATCAGTTTTTGGTGATTTTATTTCGAACCATAGCCTAAATCATATTTTTGGTCTACCAAAAATATATTCAGACTATGATTTCGAACGATATGATATATCAAAATCAAAATTGGGAAAAATTCAGATATTTTTAAAACCTTGGTAGGAATTATAACTATTCAAGTCATATCGCATAACTATTGTCAAATGTAAACAGCTGGAAAAAAGTGTTTAGCTGTTGACCTTTGACAGTTGTGCGATGATAGTAGAATGGGTTTGACTAATATTGTCTTGATGGTATTAAAAACATTAAAATATCTGTGTTTCCTCTGTATTATAATTTTGATACATCACACCGTTCGAAAGCTTTCAAATAAAATATGATATTCAAATGAGAAATTATATTTCATTAAAACGACTCCCATTCACTTCAGTTGAATGAATAGGAAATTTCTATTTTGATAGGTTATATATTGATTATATTTTTACAAACGCCCACCTTTAGTTATTACTTTATAATGGTTATTGTATTTATCAAATTATTGGAATTGTGGAAATGAAAATTAATATACCATATTATTGTACTGTAAATAAATATATTTTTCATATTTAATACGCTTAGATTTGGACCTTGCATACAGCGAAACACTATGGAGATGAAACCGAACATATTGATGATGTCTGGATTGATGAATCTGAGGTCAGAGATGGACAAAGCGACATGAGGCTATAATTATTATTGTGCAAAAAGTTGATTATATTTCTCTAACTGCTGGCGCTTTCAGCCCATTATTTGTGTAGATTGGGCCTAAACCACGACCAATAATCTGGTAGTTTAGTAAGTTCAATAGTCTAGTCAAACGATGATTCATAGAGATAGATGAAATGATCTAATAATTACAGATGATGTACTGACATTTATTCAATACACAGTGCAATCCACCCAGTAAGTACGTACTGTACAAGGTCTTGGCATTGAAATATTCCGAGGCTAAGGAAACCTAACTTTATTGTTAGAGCCATCGTACCCGTAATCAACTTTTACATTGAGTTAATAGATGGCAGTAGCGTACGAAGTGCAATACGATGCTCCTAGTAGTTATAAGAAAACATTAGTGGACTAGGACGCACGCCTGACAGCTTCAGTGGACAGGGATTCATTCGATCCGTGGATGCCCATTCTGACTAAGGTTATTCGTTGGTTTTCCTCAGTCGTTGAAGTGAATGGTAGGATGATACCTCAATAACGGTCACAGCCCCTTCCAAGTTTCATCCTATCATTTCAAAAGGCTGAAAACGGCCATCAACTAAACAGATTATCTATATACACACGGGTCTCTAAAAAAACTCAAAAAATATTGTGTTAGTGAAGGGAATTCTGGACTGATATAATGAAGTGAGAGATGTTTTTTTTATTTAAATGTACCAATGGTCGAATATTTAATATTAGAAACAAAAGAGTACTTTTCGGAGAAACTAGTTGAAAAGCATATCAACGTAATATTCATTTCAATTTTGAACCTGTATATAGTACGCATCACGATGAAAATTGATTCATTCTAATAGTAAATCAAAATGTTTAAGCTTCTTCAATAATTATTGCTGCAAGTTGTCAAGGAAATCAGCGTGGAGCATTGTGGATTAGATTTAGAATAGCAAACATTCCATTTTCCATTCACTCTTCCTACTTCGATGTCGCCTGTCAATGATTTTGCTCGTGGCTATCGATCAAATGGACGTCGGTGAGTAGGCCCTACAGTGATTGTACGTCCGGTCTTGTACATTTTTTACCTCGAACGCAGTGAAATAATTCGAAGTGTACATACATTTCTTTTGTGATTCTATCCCACGGGGTCAAACAGCTACGTGAAAGTAGAACTAAACAGTTGTAACTTATGAACATGTGTAATTTTTGAAAGAGGAAAGTCAATTCGACACTTCAGCCGGATGGACTATTAATAATCAAGAAACACTTTCATATTCAAATTAAAGAGATCACAATTTTCCTGAATAATTCAAGTATCGACATTCGACATCACTTTAGAACAAAGTGAATTGAGAGTTATCAGAGGAAAAAAAACTGGAAAAAACTGAATATAAGACAAACATAAATCATAATAATATTACCGATTGCTATGGTGTTCCCTGTATATGCACTACTTTGTTGTCGTATTTGTTATACGTTTGTTAGTAGATGAGAGATGAATTATACAGAACTTTGATGTATAATTTGAATGTATAAGTTAAATTAGTTTTGACTCTTAGTGTTGATCTTAGTCGAAAATCTCTGATCTATCAATTCAGTTCACATTTGCAATGGGATGAGACGAAGTACTAGACAAAGTTCGGAACAATGTTGATGGTGAACAAATAAATAAATAACTGATGAATGAGCTGAGTACAGATTCTGTGAACTTTCATATACTTTATATGGGTGATGAATGTATAGGTATGAAATAATATGAATGAAAATAAGACGTGACCCTGGTTTAAATAATAGAAACATGAATAATAAATAATACGTACCCACATAAACTCTTCTGTGAAAGATGTTAATTAGGACTCTACCGGACCAAAAAAAAAATACAAGACGGGAGGAGGTAATTAAAAAGGAAAGGAATAGAGATACGCCATTCCCCCTTATGAGCCTTTATATATGAAAAAAATAATAAAATATATATATATATATATATATATATATATATATATATATATATATATATATATATATAGGCCTATATATATTTAATATATATATATATATATATTTATATATATATATATAAATATACATATATATATATATATATATATATATATATATATATATATATATATATATATATACATATATGAATATATATATATATATATATATATATATATATATATATATATATATATATATATATATATATATATATATATACATATATATGTTCAGTCTAGTTTTGCGGAAATTTGTTTTCATGTGATGGGTGTGGGTGGTTCTGAAAATAATCCTGTAACTCGACGCAATTCGGCGCAAAAGTATGCGCCATTTTCTGGAGTCGTTCTAGTCTCGTAGAGGTCCTTGAATCGATTCAATTTAATTCGGAGATTCGATTCAAGGACCTCTACGAGACAAGAACTACTCCAGAAAATGACGCACAGTTTTGCACCGAAACGTCGAGTTACAGGGTTATTTTCAGAACTACACACACTCATCACAGAAGGGTCAAATTTCGCAAAAATGGACTTACCATCAACCACCCTACCTCAAAACTTCAGACATCACACACACACACACACACACACACACACACACACACATATATATATATATATATATATATATATATATATATATATATATATATATATAAATATATATATTCATGTATGCATATATATATATATATATATATATATATATATATATATATATATATATATATAAATATATATAGATATATATATATATATATATATATATATATATATATATATATATATATATATATATATATATATATATATATATATATATGAATACATAAGTGTGTGTGTGTGTATGTGTGATGGAGAAGGTTTTGAGGGCCAATATTAGCTGATTATGTCACATTTTGCAAATTGCCCTTCTTTGAAACAGTAGGCGGTTCTGAAAAGAACCTAACGTCTCGACGTGTCGAACAGCTTCGGCTGGTCATCTTCTGGGGTCCAGCCGTAGCTATACGAAACGTCGAGACGTCAGGTTCTTTTCAGAATTGCCAACTGTTTCAAAGAAGGGCAATCCACAGAATGTGACATCACATACATACATATATATATATATATATATATATATATATATATATATATATATATATATATATATATATATATATATATATATATATATATATAGATATATATATGTGATAATTAAACTTCTTGCATACGATCCAATATCGAGATATTTGGAATTTTATAGTTATGTCGAAAAAGATACACCTCGACCGGGATTCGAGCCCGGAACCTTCTGCTTGCCGGGCAGGTGCTCTCCCACTAAGCTACCGAGGTATTACTCTCTCGTCATAACTATACTCAGACTCACGATACTTCGAGGGGACTAGCTCGAATCCCGGTCGAGGCGTATCTTTTTCGACATAACTATAAAATCCCAAATATATATATATATATATATATATATATATATATATATATATATATATATATATATATATATATATATATATCTATATATATATATATATATACAAAGAGTTGAGTTTTCATATATCATCTGAAAATAATTGTTCGATGAATGAACTTATTTTCACAATATTTTTTACAAATCACTTCACTATTTCAAATTAGAATGATCTATTCAATCCATTTCATACTCAGCTCTTTGCGAACCGCTACTTAGGCCTATATGATACACTGGATCTTATTTTCCACATTACTGCACCATCATGCTTTGCGCGCATACGCCTTGACGCCATCTCTGCTTTCTATTCATTGACAACTTGAAAAACGATTTTTTATGTATTCCATAATTCCATAATATCACTCATCTTATTTTTGTTCTCTCTCATGACGGTGGCAATATCATGTATATGATCAATCTGTACAAATAAACATTACTATTATTATTATTATCATTATTATTATTATTATTGTCAACAAACGTCAGTTTAGCCTACCGGTATGGTCCTCCAGTCAAGATATTTGATGATTTTTGTTCAGTTGTTAGCATTCTGATAGGACAGAGCAGACGTATGCAGTTGCCACACAACGTGCCTTATTTTATACTATCTAGGAACGTAAACCATGTCAGAAGAAAAATGGAAACAAATCTATACGAATGCATATTTAAGGTTGTAGAAATTTATAGCATTCACAACTGGTCGAGCCACAAGATCTGATGGGTCTCAATCCTGATCAATTGACAACTCAATAATTATTGGATGAGCGTAGCGAAGACTCAATTTCACTGTACTTGAAAAATCGAATGTGTTTTTTTTGTTTTTTTGTTTTTTTGTTCGCGCTCCACAGGTCAAACAGAAATTCAGATCATGATGAAACTTGGCACACACATGAACCCCTATCTGACTTGATGCTGTATAGTTTTGAGGTAAAATCGGTTACCAATTCTTGAGATAAATCATTTTGAAGTTTTCAAAAAACCCATATGAATAAGCCGGGCGGAAAAAATGACGAAGTGAATGTTCTCCGAAATTTTTCAAATTTTCACAGAACTTCAACAACATAATAATACACGTTATTACGGACTTTTACGATAATCGGATATGACGTTTCGGAGTAAAAAATTAAAAAATGCGATTTTCGTTTATTTAATTACTTCATTTTTTTTATTCGCTCATCCATCAACGCGGAAACACATAACGCGTTTTCCTAGTTGTAGGAAACATATACTTCAAAAGATTGCTTCTCATTTATAATTACATCGTCTAGTATAATAACGAATTCGTCTCATGTAACTTTGCACGAAACATATCAACGATCTATAATTTAATTAGTATGTCAGGGTCACAACCTATGTATATGTATATTCTTGAAACATTAGACACAATAGACCAATAAACTTGGCCGTATGTCAACTTATGGACTACCTTGGCGCCTGCCTATAAGGTTTGGTGGACATTGTCTTCTCATAACCTCTAATTATTGTTGATATATAAACACCAATATAACATGCTGCAAGGCAGGAAACGAGTCACAAAACCACATAGATAAAAATGATCAGAATATTGAATCATCAAATGCGATTTGATATCGGAAGTGACTCCTATACTGTTCAACGATCAACATGGACTGTTGAGGTTAAATCAAACGAAAACAAATAACTACTGCGTTTTCCATTATACTGGTTCGAAACAATTGAAATTGATGATGGGTATAAGAGAGGATATTCCGTGTTATTTTCGTTAATTCAATGAATATGTCAGAATTATGTTGACATGTGTTGACAAACACATTAGGAGAACAATAACCTGATCTGAGATCCTGAGAAAACGATATTGTGGATGAGTTTATGAAATGATATTTCTGAGGAAGCGTATCTATTCATTATTACATTTCAAATATTGAATGGATAAATTTATATATATAAAGTTTTTTTTAAATGAAATTTAGAAGTATCTAAAACTAAACATAGAAGATTTTTCAATTATCACATTAACACTCGAATGAAATGGGAACAATGAGTGGAAATGAGAAAAAATAATAAGTTGTAATAATGAGAATAAAATCAGTTGGTGATTTGATCTTTAAAAAATAATGGTTCCCACATAAGGCAAAGCTTGTATTTGGAAAGGGAGAGAAAATAAAAATAAATCAAACAACAATGACCTCGAACGGGTAGGTTTTGATAGGAATAGGTGATATGAGAATCCAAATATTGAGATCCAAAATAGTGAAGCAAAACAAAAAGATTGAGTTCTTATTTCAAATTAGTCACAAAACAAAGAAAATTAATAATGAACGAACATACCAACATAAATTACATAACATAAGAACCAAACTTATGACGAACTTTCAGTCATTCATTGGAGTTTTTGCTCTACAATTTACTGGAAATTGTGTATATATATATATATATATATATATATATATATATATATATATATATATATATATATATATATATATATATATATATATATATATATATATATATATATATATATATATATATATATATATATATTTATTTATATATATATATATATATATATATATATATATATATATATATACATATACATATATATATACTATATATATATATATATATATATATATATATATATATATATATATATATACATATTTATATATATAAATATATATATATATATATATATATATATATATATATACAATATATATATATATATATATATATATATATATATATATATATATATATATATATATATATATATATATATACAAATATATCGCGCACTATAACCATGTCGTTAACACGCTCTCAAACCCCATACATTAATTAATTCCCGACAGATTATAACCTGTCATTATTAATTTGATGACATTATCTTGGATAATATGGTAATTTGGTATGGTATTTGGGTATATGTTTAACCTTTGATTTTTTTCCATGTGCGAATCTAGATCATAATTGCGCAGATTATTATAATCCATCACTTCATTCACCGTCATTTCATACCGATACAATACTGGAGAAAAAATCCTCACTTGCAGATGTGAGTTAGAAGGAAACGACAATATAAAGTACCATACACCTCGTTTGATCGCGCTGCGCTTATGCAGTGTTAAACGCACGTGTAGTGTAAACATCCAAGTCCAAACAAGTGGATCAGTATCAAAGGGTTTCACAAAAACCTTGTTTTTAAAATCTTACTAGCATCACTTAATTTGATCTGCTGTACACTACATGGAGTGGGTGCGTCGTCTCAATTCAGCATTTCCTGCGACAATGACAGATATTATAGCATACAGACAATCGTATTTATTCTATAACTAATTGTTATAATTAAAAGTACTGTCTTCAGTCGAGTTCAAACATCCAGAACAATCCAGAACTATGACAAATTAAAATGGATGAATGTAATATAATTTGCATTCAGATACTAACACCCACTTTGTTCGATGTGTCGCTCCCACTGTGTATGAACGAATAGAAAGTGCTTCCTTCATTCTATTCCATTTATTTACAAAGTACTACAACTACACAATTATTGATTTTTACTCCATGAAGTGCAACCAAATATCGTGATCAAGCAAAAACAACGTTGAACGCTTGAAGAATCACCGGTATAATGAAATTGAATTACTGTGTTCAAAAACTTAGTTCTTTGCGGAAGCAGTGATTATATTTGTGAACTATATAGATCAGTGGTATTATCAATATTGTGACTTATTGTGACTGGATAATGTTTGTATCTAGAGAACGATGAAGGTAACTGATATTTTTTCATCTATATATAAAATAAAAGATTTTTCAAATCATCTATAAGTAATTATACGTACCCACAATCAAGGATAACAGGCTACACTATTATATGCATATATACTTTCTTGTGAATAAGAAATGGTTTTCGCAAACTTGTTAGGCCTTATACTCGTAAACTCACCCGCGCATCAAGAGATTTCTCGAGTCAATTGTTTTCAGAGCAAGCAAGTCTCCTAAATTACAACTCGTCATGGAATAATTTTTGGTTTTGGAAGAATTTGCTGAGATGAAAAATCGAAATTTGAACATTATCTAGCTTGGCGCTATAATAGAGATTGAAAATAATAATTTACCATAATTTAGAGATAAACGTGGAAAAATATCTGAATTAGTTGAGAGATGGATAATTTTCCAGACAATTCAATTTGGGCAAGTATAGCGAACACTGTGAGTATTATGTTTTCATCATCTCAATAGATTGTCAATAATTATAACCAAATCTATTCAAAATTGGATGTATCAACAATTTCAAATTGAAATCTAAATAATCTTGAACGTTCGACCCATAATATCAGGAACCTTTATTTTTATTTCATACATTTTAATTCTCTTCCATGTACTGTACAGTAGGTCCTATACAGGTAGGTATATGGTTGATTGTTTTAGTTTCAATAACCAATTATTCAGATTTCATTCCAACCAACTATCTTCAAGGAAATATTAGAGAGGTTATCTACATGGAGTAAAGCGTGATACTAGAATCTGATTCACCATTAGAGAAATCCATTTTGAACCATTCCATTTACCCCGGTCCCCGTATCACCTAGTTGTTGGTGTGATAGTTGTGCAAAACATCAATATCTATTCCATAACTCACATAGTTCTCAAATATAATACCACATAAACCGTTGAACACCATTGAAACACGACAAGTATGGATTACAATGTGGCAATGGAAAATGATATAATATTATCACGCCTCGAATTAAAATCATCATTTCAAGGGTAACCTACCCACAGCATAACATTTTCAGTGTCAATATGACATAAAAAGTAGGCCTACCTTCAAAAATACTGCCGATCCATAGTAAACATTTACAATATGCTACGTGTTATTTGTATGTAATGGTAAGCGGTGAGGTAAAAATTGATGCAAAAATGACGAGTTTTACTGTAACATGCAATTTATCTTTCCATCGTTGTTGTCACAAAATTTTGGTAATTGGGATTTCCTGCAGATATTGTCTGCACCTCAGAACATATTTTTTAATTTCGTATCTTGCACAGTTTAGGTTTTATGATTATTCATATCTGTGAAATCACCCTGGAGGTAATGTTTTTTGCCCTATGCAGACTGGGGCCGCCTTAAAAATTTCGAGCGAAATCTTTTTCAAAAGATCATCAATGACAAATGTAGACAAAAATACATTATAAAGTAAGGAAACAGTGATGCATTCATTGAAATTGGTTCAGTATTCTGTTTGAGTGTCTGTTGACAAGGCTGGCTCGAACCGTTTGCTCTATGTTATGGCTACATTTGTATCATAAGAAAAGTCCGCTGGAGGCGTTGGCGTCGGCGGTAGAAGTTATCCGGCTCTCAAACATTCACAGCTGATTCTCACTACTATAGTATCAACGCCAAGTACCGGTTAGTGCGCATCAACCTATAGCATCAACCACGTTCAGAGTGCTTCAGTGTGTCATGTCTAATGTGAATTAGGCCTACTACTTATACCCAGCGAAAGACATGTGTTCGCCAAAATCTGTACAATTTCATATTGTCGTTTATTTAACGTTGATCTTTATACAAGGTGAGATAAAATTGAAAGTTCAATATTTTTTAATCGTTATATGCATTGTGGCATGAGGTGTCACATATTTTATTGTCGATGGTATAATTTATTCGATACCATAATTTTATATTACTGAAATCTCGATCTGGGTAATATTTTTCAACTGATTGGATGTGTATTCTGTTGAACTGAAATCATTTCTCAGGAAAATTAGTGCAATCAGTGATGACTCAGGTTCATATGAGATCAGTTCCAAGCAATAATGGAAAATGGTTTTGTTGTTAGCATCTACTTTGTAAAATATATTTGGGCTATTCTTATCAATCTTGTTTTCATTCAATTGAAACCTTTAAACGCGACACTTTACTTTAAAATAGAATACGTCTTACGTTATAGTCACTACTCAACGTGTCTTGAGTTCCTTTGTGGCTCCTCTGAATTTCCACAACTAACGTTTAGGGTGGAACGTTCAAGAAAATTTTATGTAATCTTCCATAAACATATAGGTAAAATAATCAAATTACAGTTTTGGTGACTAATTCACTCTGTTTCTGAATCTGACTTCAATTTGGGTGTAATTTTGGGTCATGTATCATACGCTGACCACCTTATTCTCAAACTCTAGAATGACTCCATGTTTGGATGGGGTTTCCAAGATATATCACGTCTTAATTTATACTTTCAATGTTCTGAAACCTTCGCCTCTATCATTTATCAAGCATCATTAACCAATCCCTCACCTAGATGTGTAGGCCATTAATATATTTCTTGTAATTCTAGACAGTATTGTACAAATGTTATCAACTCTTACACACTAAACTATCGTGAGGGTACAGTGGGTTTATCTATTATATCATGTCCTTTGTATACATCAACAACGCCTTTAGAAACTAACTGAACATATTGGGATATCATGTTTAGTTGCTCATTCTGTGTAATTCCACGATTGATTAAACTATGCATGAGACAGACTCCTCACGTAGAACTAAAACTACAGTTGACTTAGAAAATTGAATCATTCTATGTACAGATATGAAATGTCCACCACTGTGGAGTAAGTGTTGCTATCTCATCAATCAGCCTAACTGCTGAATAGGTGAACATGTTAATCATAACTAGAACAGTAACGAAATTTCTCTCCTGCATTTACAGGACAAGTTTATGACTAGGTAAGGGTTGTTGTGCGACGATGCTAAATCTGAGAATACATTCATGTACAACTGTGTAGATATAGTTAATGATCATTCATAATTCAACCCCAAAGTCTTATTTTAGATCAAAGTCGACTTGGGTATAATATAATTTAAGTAAAATGCAAAAGTGTATGAATTCAACGAAGTCTGTAGAAATGATTGGCATATGTATATAATACCTATCTTCTCGCCAGACACTATAGATGAGCTAACTACAAAGATCTCCTACAGTTACTCTAGAATGGTGAGAAAGATTCTAAGTATAAGATATTGGAATATCTGATGAATCTTGGGCTGTTCAAATTGTTGTACATACCAAGCAGTGTATAGTTCATTTTTCTACAATAACTCTGAAACCATGAACTTCAATTTTTGCCATATTAAATTAGAAAAAAAAAAGATTGATCATAATTTAATTTCAATTTGATAATTCATGGAAATCTACTGATTATATTTGTTTGTATTCGATCACACTACTGATGTTCCTGTACATTCCTTTGATGACATCAATACGTACTTACAATACTTCCATATCATCATCATACCTTAAAAAAATCGAGATCCATTATTTGATGTTTAAGTCAATTTTAACGGCGTTATATGTCAGGCAGACGTTATCGTTGAAATAATCAAAATGCTCCAATTTGGATGATTGTAAAATGTATGAAATATTAGTTTGTAACGGCAACGTAATTACGCAATTAACCTAATAACGATGCTAGAAAATCATGAAAATTGTGATTTCATCGAACTTGGGAATATTGCTTATATAATATATATACATATATATATATATATAA
>CAXFZR010000119.1:0-15000 GCA_964007535.1 Brachyptera risi | reverse complement strand
ATATATATATATATATATATATATATATAGTATACATATCAATATGTAAATATATATATATATATATATATATATATATATATATATATATATATATATATATATATATATATATATATATTTATGAATATATATGTATATATATATATATATATATATATATATATATATATATATATATATATATATATATATATATATATATATATATATATATATATTTTTTTTTTTTTTTTCTTTCATATTTTTTCTTACATATAAATATGTATATATATATATATATATATATATATATATATATATATATATATATATATATATATATATATATATATATATAAATATATATATATATATACATATATATATATGTATATTATATGAGATCTACTAAATGTGAACGAGAAGTCATTTCCACCATCCAGTCAGAAAGTTACGGAATAAAAACTCTCAATTTCGATTTCCTTTCCACATTTCCATCTGTCCGTACGTTTGTGTAGTTTCTGTCTCGGATGATTGGAGTCTGTTCCCGTGACGACACGGTCTTCCTGCACCCCTCTCTCTGGTATCGTAACCCCTTGCTCACCGCCAGCTGGTTCCCCCCCTCTCCTCCCCCCCCCCCCCCCCCTCCCTCGTCAGTGTGCCACGATCAGGAGCGAGTGAAGTGAATATCAAGGAAGTAGAGCGACGTCGATGTATACTATGGATGGTAAAAGCGTACATCCAGTTGAGCGGTCGCTTGTCGACAGCCAAGTGACCGAGGCTATATATCTACAGACCTTGACATGCACGCCGGAGTAGAGAGCAGTTTTGTCTATTCTGATTCAGGCCATGTTATGTTGTCAGGCAAACGCAGCATATGCGTTGTCAGATGAGCCAGATATCTGAATGAGTTTGCTACTTCTTCGATTCTGGTATAATCGAAAATTCCACACACCTTGACTTCTATAAATATACTCCATCCGGTGAATATCGAATCTAGGAAGCAGTGAATTATTCAGCAATGGTCAACTTATTATTCCTATTCAACTTGTTTGTTGAATAAAAAACCTCCACTGAATTTTTCTCCTTCAAAACGGCTGATCTGACGGAATCAATATTCTTTTTTTTAAGAGTTTGTATCTTTGAAAATTTCCCGCCCGACCAAATCTTATGAAGTTTTTAGAAAATTCAAGTTGATATAGCTCTCAGAATTGGTCCAACCGATGTCACCCAAGAACTATACCCTTTAAAGTTGAAGAAGTCTACGTGTAGAGAAAAAGTTTGATGTCGATCAGTTGAACCGGGCGACCTGTGCGATGCTTACAAACACAAACACACACACACACACACACACACACACACATACGAAGCTCCATAAGAGTAGGATGTGATGAATCAATCAATGACTCGAAATACATCGTATTCTTTTGTTCTTTCCAATAATTATTCTCCTTTGTTACACACATTATGTAAATATCTGTATTATTCGATGAGGATATTCGACTTGTTATTCTATCAAGTGTTGTGTTCTCTGTGTCCATGAATCAGGACAGAGCACTGGAGCAATGACTTGAACCCACAAGAAGCTTGTACGCGTGAAATCTGTGCGGGCGATGTTTTGCGCCCGGCGAGTACAGCTCCGCGAACCTCAAGACAAGCCAAGAAGGGCGCCGTTGAAAGGTTGCGGAGGAGAAAGGGGTAAGACGGAAAGAAATCTACCCTTAAAAAACGGAAATAAAAAGAGACGCGAAGAAGGAAATTCTTGCGACATGCGCACAATAACATAAAATTCCCACCATCACGCCGTCGCTCTTTTCTTTTCCCCTCGTCGTCTTCTTTCGTTTCCTTGGTTGGCCGCAGCCCCTCCCCCTCCCGTCTCCCGGAGACCGTCTTAAGACCAGAAAACTGACAACTCAACTCCTCCCACGAAACCGACAAAGATACGCCCTCCTCAAAAACCTCGACAACTTTCTACCAACTACAAGCAAATCTTTTTCGTTAGTTCTTCGCGTTTGAGCCGCGGAAAAAGAAGTGTGTATCGGGCGATCATGACGTAGGAGTCGACACAGCGCGATCTCACGGCCGACTGAGACAACCGGGCGTCAGAGTGCAGAACTCATCCATCAACCTCCGAATAGTTGAGGTGAGGTCAATCAGAAGGCTGTGGCTGATTCATTGAGAGAGGATCGCGAAGTTGTGGCCACATCCGCGGGGCGAACCGAGACTACCCGAAGTTGATTGTGTGCGTGTGTGTATGTGTCTGTGTATGTGTATGTGTGTGTGAGGGGTGGCGGTGGTGGGGGTGTTTTGATCCTAAACGTCCGTCAGCTGTGATCCCACCTGGCGTCCCGACGGCTAAACAAAGACGACGCGCGCCGGAGGTAGAAACCGGACAGACCAATTCAAAAACAAAAGAACATTATTTCGTATTATAGACTAGGAATTTCCACACTTCATCACCTTTTTTTCCTACTTGTATCGCTTTGCCACACCGCGCTGCCCACCTGCCGGTGTCCCTCACGCCGAGGGGTGGTTACTGACGTCAGTGGGGCACCGCGGCGGCGGCGAGGGGGAGGGCGGCGGCGGGAGGGACGGTACAAAACCACCTCCCACCCCTCTAGAGTCTAATTGGCGAATGCGGTGTGACGAACTGCCGCGAAAAGTCGCCCCATCCTCGACCGCACCTCGCGACGCCGTTGACGCCCGCGACGCCGCTGCGAAAAAAGTCCGAGGCGTCGAAGCGACCACACAATACACACACACACGACCCAAACTGTGTGTAGAAACAATAACAGTGGCTTGGAGTCGAACTCTTAACGCAATCAGCACATTTTCACTCTTTGTCACGTTTCCCTCAAACCGTAAGTCGGATGTGTTTGTGTGCGCCTTTGATTTCGTGTGAACAGAACGATCGAATGTCACCATGTGTGTTGACTCTGTAGCACGGTTCTTGATTTGAGGTGACGAACCAGAAGAGTGTGACGCCGCTTTGTACACAAGAGCGCGATGTCGCCCGTCGGTTGACGGCTCGCGGCAAACGATGCACTTGGCGTCGGAGATGTCGGCAGCGGCCGCCGACGGCTCGCGAGGCGGCTACTCGGCGATCTCGGCCGACATCCTGGCCGAGCGGACTCTCGACGGACTCCTGTCCGAACACCCCGGCGAGCTCGTCAAGACCGGAAGTCCTCACTTTGTTTGTACCGTTTTACCGAGTCACTGGCGCTCCAACAAGACGCTGCCCGTCGCCTTCAAGGTGGTCGCCCTGGGAGACGTCGTTGACGGGACGATGGTGACGGTGCGGGCCGGCAACGACGAGAACTATTGCGCCGAGCTGAGGAACTGTACGGCGGTGATGAAGAATCAAGTGGCCAAGTTTAACGACCTGAGATTCGTGGGCAGAAGCGGCAGAGGTGAGCTAATACTTGCATTGTCATTGGTGACCCTCCTTATCCCGTGACAGAAGTCAACCTATGCGGCCGAAACACTGGAACAACTTGAAGAAACTGAATAATATAGTTTTGGGAATATCTGGGTCCACAAAAAGTTCAAATTGATTCTAATAATCTGATTCTCTCAGTTTGACTCTCGCGGTCTCACAAAATGTTCTATTCCAAACTTTGATTATGAATGTAGATGAAATCTCCGCATATTTTGCCTTCGATTATTTACAACCCAGAAGTGGAGGGCATAACATGTGTGTAACATGTAACATCTCCAGATTCGTTCCGTATCATGTCAATGTTGCTACACTAGAAAAACGCCATATATGCGTTGTTAGACGAGCGGATAGTGATAGTAAGTCGACTTTTCTGCCAAACTTTTGCCTACATTCGCCAATTGGGTGACATTCAAGTTGGAAATGGGTAAAAACTGCTTCGACCAATTGAGCACATTTTATGATTTTTCTTCGAAATGGCTCAACCGAACAAGCTGAAAAATTTCAGAAATTTGTATCATAATGTAACTCAACTCCACACAAAATTTCATCATTTTTGAAAATAAAAATATTTCCTTTTTTTCCGACGTTAGGTATTTTTGAAATTTCTAAAATTCATAAAAAAAAGTTATCGTACGATGATGCCACAAAACAATACAGATCTAAGTTAGATGAGGAACCATAATGAGAAGAAGTTTGAAGTTGATAGCTGTAGCCGTTTGACCTGTGGAGAACCGACAAGAAACATAAAAAAACATAAAAACGAACACCAACTTCTTTCAGTATGTAAAATTGAATCCTCGCTAAAGCTCGTCTAATCACATCGCGGCGCTATCGACCTCTCCAAGTCACACTGATAACATTTGCAATTACCTCGAAATAATCCTCCAGTTGCGGTAACCATGGTTACTCATACGATCTGCCTGATAAAGCCAACTGGAGGTTAACGGGTCCTGGAGGAATATTAGAGCGCAAGAACAGTTACTGAATTGCATTGCGTACAATACGAGTACTCGTGATGCCGTGCTTCAAGGAGAGGAGATGATAAGGTGGGACGATGATCGGACTAGGTCAGAGTCAATCATCTCAAGTCGAGTTTCTGTATTTATTCCAGGAAATAAGATCGAATCAAGGAATGGGAATGGGATGGATGAGAATAGCATGGGGTGGGCTGGGCGAACAAGGATGGCTGTCGGAATCAATCTTCAAGGAAATCTTACTTCTTGAATAGAGTGAGTCTCACTTCACGACTCGACAAGAATACTTCATCAGTTAAATAAAGTCTCTGCCTCACAAAAGGTTGCCCATCAGACACAGAATAATATACAAATTGGAATAACTGATTATTAAAGAGCAAAATGACAATACAACAGTGTTTGATGAGAAAATTGATAATAATATTGTGCTATAGTCTGGAAAATTGAATACTCCAATTGATCAGTTATTTAGAAAAAGAAGTGAAAAGAATGAGATATCAAAAAAAGAGGAGGAAATATTTGAAAAAATCATTTAAAAAAGAAAAAAAGAATGCATATGATGGGAAAGCGATCATTCAGTCATACACACACGATTCATTCAAACCATATCAATGGTCTCTAAAAGTTGAAATTGAACCTTTCACGGCTAGGAGGACTATACTTTGGATAAAACTATTACAGAGGTTAAATCTTCAACAAAAGTCCACTAAATAACTTCCGAATTTCTTATTATCCGTTATTATATTCAGCAAGAGAGAGTAGAACTTACTAAACTATTTACTGATTTACACTCGATATCTGAGTTAGCTCAACTAGTTGACTGTGTGTTGAATATACCTGAGAGAGAAACAACTCTATTGTCGGCTGTTCACAATGCGTGATTGGCCACGGGGATCCAGCTTGATAATCCATATCAAATACAATTCGGTTACAAACATTACTTATAGAATATGATCAACTCATATCTAGATAGAAAATTCAATCATGTGAAAAGGCGTTATCAGGAAACAAATACAAATAATGATAATAATAATTAATTCAGAGGTGGTTCATTGTTGAGTTATTAGGAAGAGTTATTATGAAGATGATTGTGAAGAATAAAGGATGAGTCTTTTAAAATTGACATCACTATGTAATCTAAATTGATGGTTGAAATGGCATATTCTTTCGAAAAATTAGTAAAAAATGATGGGATTACACCTCGGGCTCCCAAAAAAAGACCAATAACGTTCCAGTATTTGCTGTCAATCTTATATTTTTTAGCTAGGTCAGGGATGCAAGGTAAATAATGTTCCCTCTTCTGTGAGGAAAAGTACAGAAAAGATGTACTGATCACCTCGAATAAATACCCACGAATACAATAAACAGCGCATTCAACAGACTGACAATATTGTAGTGATAAATGAGACAAAAAAAAAACAATTCAAAAATTGTGTCTGAAACAGATATGTCTCCCTCTGAGGAGAAGAACATTGGGAACCGATAGTAAAACCATCGCTACAACAAATATACAAACTCAATAACACCATGTCCATGATAGATTCGAAACTCTTGGATCCACTGACAGTAACTGTTTGTAACTCTAACAGTGTGTCTGTTACTGTAACAGTGTGTCTGTAACAGTAACTGTCGATAATTGAATCGATTGTATAAGAATGATGATAATGATTTCAATTTATTGACCATTGATCATTCACAGTGATATCAGTCAGTGTCATAATCCTAAGAAAAAACATCACAAGTCATCACAGAATAAAATGAAACTTTTCACACAGTAAAAACATTTTTTTAATAAAAATTGCTGTATGCCTCTTAAAAACGGATACATCTTTTTGTTTGGTCTTTGATACAATTTTGTGGATGATTGAACGAAAAGCGGCCAGGAAATAACGGGCTTGTGAATACTCCAGTGATAGGCCTAGTTCAATCGAAGTGACACATCTGTGACTGTAGACACGCAAGCTGAGAACACTGCGGGTTGCGTTCAGGCCCAGTCTGATCTCTCGTTCGGAGCGCGCGGGGCAGCGAGCAAATAACTCACAACGAATCAAAAAATAGGTCGAAATTATTTCCAAAAATATTCATTCTGAAGTTTTTCAAGAGGAAGATGAGTGATTCCTTCTGAGGTGAATGTTGGTGAGTTCTGAGCTGGTTGATTGTCTATGACGTATCAGATTTCTTCCCCGTCTCGACGATACCTCTCAGAATACGTTCACATCGAGAAAAACTAATGACTCGCTCAACCGCAATCGTGTCTAGAAGTTTTCACAAGAACTAATTTTCGTAGAAGTTGTCGAAATGTTCAAGTGATGCCAAAAGCCCGCCTCTTCTGAGACTTGGCGGCAACAGAAGTGTCCAACTCCCGCGGGAAGGTCTGTTTCAGAAGCGAACACTTCTTCTGGTCTTGTTGTATTGTTGTAGAACATGCATCTTCTTCAGACAGAATGATGTGTTTATTCGTCTCTCCAACTTTTGAAACTGCGCGTGAATATTGTTTGAACACATATAGGTCAATCAATCTAGAGAATTTGACCCCCTATTATTTATTGAACCACTTTTCCATAACTCCACCCCAGGACCATTAATAAAGAAAATGATTTTCCAAATCAAAAATGCTCGAGTATTTGAACTGTAGATTCGCTCTACAAGAAACCTCTTGGATCTCTTTTAATGGATGTAATGTCTAATAAGTCTCTCTTTATCCCCCAGCAGTAGTTAATAATCCAGAGGGTCGGAGGGAATATAAAAGTCGGAGGGGATTCAGAAAAACAACGTTGACTTAAATGATTAAGTACGCGCGTTTGAAATAATTGCGTGGGGGTGGTTCGAACCCTTACAAACGACATCTTTTAAATCAAGGCTTATTTCAATACTGTTTTTCCCGCTTTTGAAGTTCATTCTTTCTTTCACTTGTGTTTCAAATCAGCGATCTTGAATAATATCGTTTTAAGTGTCTCGATGAAAACGCGAAGTTTGAGGAAGACAAGTGTTGAGGATATTCACTACAATGTTGTTGATGTTGTAATGGAAGTAATTAGATTCAGCCTAGATGCAAACAATTACCCATGACGCAGAAAGACCATGATGTGGAAGTACGTGCAGAAATAAAGAGTGCGACAATCTCAATTAAAACCTCAAGTCCGTTTCTCAGAATGGATTGAAATGCATATATTCATCGATTGTAATGATTCATCATTGTAAATAGTGAATCTTTTTTCTGAATGTGATTTCACGGGAAATTCAAGATTTTCAAATATAATTGTAATTCCGATGAATTCACTAATTCCCTCAATCTCAGATTTCTTGTCAAATTAATACAACTACCAAGATCAACTTTCCGCAAGATTTCAATGACTATAGGCAAACGCGAAATATGCGTTGTAAGATGAGCGAGATATCTGAATAAGGTAATAGTCGTTAAAGTAGTTCTACCCTTGCTGTATTATCGAATCTTGTATTCTACACACCTTGATGCATATAAAGAAGACTTCATTGTTGGGCAAATATTGAATCTAGAAAGCAGTGAATCTCGGCAACCTGAATCTGCTTTAATATCTATAATAATATTTGATGAATGAAAACATATAATTTAATTCTTTTCTTCAAAACGGCTGATCCGAATTGCATACAAAATTGTGATAATGTGTATCAATCATGTTTACACATTTACAGAAAATTTCATCTCATTTGAAGAGATTTTATTTTTCAAATTTTTTTACTCAGCCTAATCTTATAGGGTTTTTAGAAACTTTGAGATGATATTTCTTCAAAATCTGTCCTACCGATTCATACCAAAAACCATACAGTTCTGAGTTGGATAAGTTTGCGTCTGAAAAAAAAGTTTCATGTTGATCAGTCAAACCCTGCGACCTGTGCAATGCCCCCACCAAAAAAAAACACAGACAAAGCCCTATAAGAGTGGGATGGAGACTTCGCTACGCTCATCTAATGATTTATTATTTGCCTCATATTGAGTAACTCCAGACGTATCCACGATTGACAATTCACAGTTCGTATCTAGCTGGCCGTGATGCAATTCTTAGGGGAAACAGTTTCTAGAATTTCTGGAATTTCCAAGTTGAATTTCTCAAAGTATTTTACTATACTTGATCATCCAGTTTTAATAATAATATAATATAAAGTCTTTATTCGTCATGTAAAACAAGAATTGATGCATTCAAAGAGCTTCAGACAGATGACTGTACTCACACCTAACCATAGCCTATATATGAGAATTTTGACAATTCAATTAATCAAAATAATTGAGGCTTACACAATATAATTGAGGTTACAAATATAGTTTAGATTGCAATAGTCAGTCAGTCAGTCAAGGTAACTTCTAGCATCATAGACGTGAATATACTCTAGCATATATACTTTCAATAATATTTTGAACTAGAAAGTCACCCTAATAATATTCACTAGTATTTCTATAATAATAACACAAATAATAATTGATAACGTTTTTTTAACATCGATGAACAATACTGAAATCAATCTTTATTCTGCAATTCGCTACATCATTTCAGTTGTTACAGATAGGCCTACAATAGTTGTTGGGAGTTGATATCACTGAGAACGAAATGGTGAAGAATCTTTGACAAAAAAGCAGGGTTAAATTCTTCTTGTCGAGTATCCAATCGGAACATAAAATATCGAGGAATATCTGTGAATGAAGACCATTGTTTCAGGATCTTCTGTTGCTTTGATAATTTTGAAATCTCGTGCTGAGAATTGAGTGGAAGTTATTAGGTATCTCATCTTTTTTTGTTTTCCTGATTCTCAAATACTAGGCAAACGCGTTATGTGTTGCCGCGTTGATGGATGAGCTGGAACATATCGACTCATCTTTGGATTGGTTATTATATATATACACCTTGAGATCCAAACCATTACATCACTGCCATATTATTTTCCATTATTGATTTCTATGACAATGAAGAAAGCTTTGTTTTAATCGTTTACATTTGAGAGGTGACACCTGTATAGCTTGGATTCAAGAGGTATCTTAATAGCTTTATATGATTTATAAAAAATGAATTATATTTTTTTTACATCAGAAGGACTGATTTGATTCGAGTGAAAGTTCGGAATAATGTGTATCATCATCAAATTTAAATCCCCTTAGAATTTGAAATGTCTCGTACGAACATTATTTCACGAATATTTTCCTCTGGGTTATTCTAACAGGATTTTTGAAAACTTTGAAATGAGTTTTCTCAGAAGTAGTTCGACCGATTGCGCCTCAGAACTATACAGAATCGAATTAGATAATGTCACTTGTGTATGCCAAGTTTCAACTGATTTTGAATTTTTATTTGACCTGTGGAGCGCGAACAAAAAAAAGAAAAAAAAACAGTCACTTTTTTTTCAGGTATAGTTAAATTGAGTCTTCGCTTCGCTCATCCAATAACCAATGTGTGAAAACCTCACACGTCGCTGCTAATGAGGACCAAATCAATCAATCGACCTGTTTGACTCAACAGCGGCACAAACATCTCTCGCATCACGCGTATTCTCGCAATCACGCACGACATGACCAAGCCCACGAGACTCGATCATCGAAGTACCAATGTTTTGTGATTTGTTTCGAACCGTATGAGATATGAGAATCCTGACATCGCGTGAGCTTCACAAGAATACAGCTGGGAAAACCACACATTTAACAGCTGTATTCCTGGGAGAGTGTGCTATAGAATCCAGGGCTGATAAGTTCGTTCTACATCATTCTAGAGGTATCAAATTCTCTATATTCATACCGCGTTAGGAATACTAGGCAAACGCGTTATGTGTTGCCGCGTTGATGGATGAGCTGGAACTTATCGACTTATCTACGGATTGGTATATATATATATATATATATATATATATATATATATATATATATATATATATATATATATATATATATATATATATATATATATATATATATATATATATATATATATATATATATATATATATATATATATATATATACACACCTTGAGATCCAAACGATTATGTCACTGCCATCTTATTTTCCATTATTTATTTCTATGATAATAAAGGAGGCTTTGTTTTAATCGTTTACAATCAAGTGGTGACACTTGTTGCTTGAGTTCAATTGGTATCTTGAAAGCTTTGAGTGATTCACAAAAATTACATCATATATTTTTTTAAATCAAAATGGCTGATCCGATCAGAGTGAAAGTTCGGAATAATGTGTATTATTATTATGTTAAATTTCCCTGGAAATTTAAAAAATGACTCAGACGAAAATTATTTCACGAATATTTTCCTCCGGGTTATTCTAAGGATATTTTTGAAAACTTTGAAATGATTTTTCTCAGAAGTGGTTCAACTAATTGTGCCTAAAAACTATACAGTATCGAATTAGATAATGACACTCGTGTACGCTGAGTTTCAACTGATTTTGAATTTTCGTTTGACCTGTGAAGCGCGAAAAAAAAAAAAAAAAAACGGTCACTTTTTTTTCGGGTATGGCGAAATTGAGTCTTCGCTTCGCTCATCCAATAATTTTTCATTTCTTGTAACTGTTATTTCTTTCCATGTTATCGCATCTTAAATGCACAAGTGTGAATTTCTGGTTTTTGCGCAAGCATTTTTCACAGTAATTCATTGTGTGCTTACTTCTTCCTCCAATCGATCAACTTTGCACATGTCTCGTTTTCTTTCGTAATTTTAGGTTGCACTTTTTACCTGCTTTTCAACTTTTTTTTTGTGTTTTATAGAGTTATTCTATTTATGTTATCGCCACAGTCAAGCCCTTATAAGGCTTTGTGGATCAAGCGATGTGAACTTTGTTCAATTGTGATGTTTCTAACTTTTGTTTTCCCAATAAAAAATGGGTAAAATAATAAGTTCAAAAGTTCACAGAGAACTATATTGTATTTCAGTGAATCTAGTCACATTTGTTCATCTTAACCAACTGGAATCAGGTATTGGAG
This sequence comes from Brachyptera risi, assembly GCA_964007535.1. Classification (NCBI taxonomy): domain Eukaryota; kingdom Metazoa; phylum Arthropoda; class Insecta; order Plecoptera; family Taeniopterygidae; genus Brachyptera; species Brachyptera risi. Next base: position 3,652 of record CAXFZR010000119.1, on the reverse strand, counting down.
ATTCTTCGTGAAGAAAGTCAATCTCACAATCAAACATCATCCTTCAGACTAACTCAGATTCGATAGAATATAAGAGAGAACGATATTTAAGAATATGTCACATTATATGGATCGATATGGTCCAGTGTGTTTGTTCCACGGAATGTCGGGCAGTTTTAATGAGTGTTTCACTTCTTTCTTCCCATCCGAGAGGCTCGTCTCGTGCCTAGCTTGATCTCTGGAGGAGCCCGCGAGGTCGGCCCCCTCTTAATAGGGGAGGGCCTCGATCTTGAGGGCGTTAATTGCCTCCCTTTGTTCCTCGTGGCCGGCCCACACTGCAAGGAGGGGGGGGGGGGGGGAGCTTGCAGTTGTTCCAATCGAGAGACAAACAATCAGAATGTTATGTAGACCTATATTATCGTAGAGAAGGCCGACAGTGAATTCTTACTTTGTTGGCTCAACATGAAGGTATATAGGAATATCTCTATACCTTCAGAAACGATAATCTGTATTCTTAGTTGACGTTTTGTCAGAAAATAGTTTGGAAATGAATGAAAATAAACAAATGGGCCTACAAATACAAGTGGATGAAACCAGTTGAGAGGTGAAATGCTCATTTCAACGGATGAAGAATAATGAATTACAAGAAATAATCTCGAATCTATGTTACCTTTCATAACTGTCCATGAGATGCGAGGTTGAACTTCTCAGGGGTATGTTATCGTGTCGGAACATTTGTCTCTGTTATTGGAAGAAGGCCTATAAAACATGTGTCTGAATGTCATCGGATGAGGGGAATACAGGGGTGACCAGTCGTACTCAGATCGACAGCTATCCACACGTAATGAATCGTACCGATCAGTGGCGTGGCCAGATGAGCGTAACAATGCAGCCAAAGTTTCACACGAATCGTATCGGCCGTTGGGAGAATATGAATGAAACTGCTTCTTCGGGATCAATTAATTGTACCAAGTTGAGCAACAGGTGAGGACGATTGAAGCTGTGGACGATTGGGAGCCCCAACATACACGTAGTGAATCAACCAGAACCTGGCACAGTGAAGGCTGTGACTCACTAGCTTCCGAATCAAGTCGTACATAGTTTTGCACGTATGGCTTCCATCTCACAACGCAATGTTGCGGTTTCTTGGGTCTCAATGAATATTCTATCAGCAATATTCCGGATCCTCCTCAGAGATCTTCTTAGAGGCGTGCAAATCATCCACTCATGAGCGTTGGCAGTTTCGATGGTTGATTTGCCTATCAGTTATCTCTCTCCGATACAAAAATTACGATTCGATTGATTATTCTAACCTCAATATTGTATCAAATATTGTCAATCACGATCCAAAATTGTATTGTTAATATCAGAATGTATGAATGTGCATAAATATATATATATATATATATATATATATATATATATATATATATATATATATATATATATATATATATATATATGTATATACATATATATATATATATATATATATATATATATATATATATATATATAAATATATATATATATATATATATATATATATATATATATATATATATATATATATATATGAATATATACATATATATATATATATATATATATATATATATATATATATATATATATATACATATATATATATATATATATATATATATATATATATATATATATATATATATATATATATATATATATATATATATATATATATATATATATATGTATATATATATATATATATATATATATATATATATATATATATATATATATATATATATATATATATATACATATATATATATATATATATATATATAAATATATATATATATATATATATATATTTATATATATATATATAGAGATATATATATATATATATATATACATATATATATATATATATATATATATATATATATATATATATATATATATATATATATATATATATAAATATATTTATACACAGAAACTTGATCCGAGACGCGTGGTCGAGTGGTAACACACTGAACCGTCATCTGGGAGACCGGAGTTCGAATCCCGTCATGGTCGACTATCCTGAAAGGGATTTTCCGTGGTTTCCCTCTGTCGTTCAGGTCAATACTGGGATTGTTCCTTAACAACAGGTCACGACCGACTCCTTCCCAATGGGATCGTTTGGACGGGGCACCACAAGGGTGATCTCACACCTCAAAGAATAATTGGAGATGAGATAACTCATTCAAGGCGACTTTGGATGATGAAAAATGTTTGTTGCCATTATTTTCCATATTAATAATAATTTGCTCCATTTCCGACTGATCATTGAAATATCTGTTTTATAAACGCATGCAGTTTGATGTTCAGTTATGCATGACAACATCTCGATATCATGGCATGCCAGATTCCATTGTTGTATCGACTGTTTTGAATTCAATTCACGAAACATCATTTCCGAGTGCATCCATCTTGGAATTGAATATTTTCTCACTAATATATACCTTTTTTTTCAAAACTGTTGCAGCATATTTTTTTTTATTTATTTATTCAATAATTCCTCTAACCATCTTCCGAGGAGATCAGAATCGGGATTTGGAATTCATACATAATATGTACTACACAATGTGGAAAGGATTCTAAAGCTCCGCAGCAAATACATGATATTATAAAAAAATTGAAAGTGTATCAAATTTTTGAGCATCGTTTTTTGTTTTTTTTTTAATCGGGAAAACAAAGGTTAGAAACATTACAATTAACAAAATTCACATCGCTTGATCCACAAAGCCTTATAAGGGCTTGACTTTGGCGATAACACGAATGAAAAAACTCCATGAAACACACACAAAATAAGTTAAAAAACAGGGGGGAAAAGAAGTGCAATTTAAAATTACGAAAGAAAACGAGTCATGTGCAAAAAGAAGGAAGAAGTAAGCACACAATGAATTACTGAGAAAAATGCTTATGCAAAAACCAGAAATTCACACTTGCGCATTTAAGATGCGATATAACATAGAGAGAAAGAAATCAGTTACTAGAAAAAGCATACAACGAAAAGATTCAACCTTGTTCTGAAATTACATCACTCTAAAAAACATTATTCAAGTATATATACATGATTGAAACTAAATTAAACCAATACTCATGATTGGACAAACCTTCTTTCATAACAATAATACATATAGGTTGATTTGAGTTTGAAATTCCATTGTAGTGAGCATTTTTCTAATATGGTTACTAGGCAAACGAGTTATGTGTTTCCGTGTGACCGTGTTGATGGATAAGCTGGGAACATATCGACTTATCTTTGGATTGGTTATTATATATATATATATATATATATATATATATATATATATATATATATATATATATATATATATATATATATATATATATATATATATATATATATATATATATATATATATATATATATATATATTATATTATATATATATATATATATATATATATTATATATATATATATAATATATTATATATATATATAGTATATATATATATATATATATATATATATATATATATATATATATATATATATATATATATATATATATATATATATATATATATATATATATATATATATATATATATATATATATATATATAATATATATATATATATATATATATATATATATTATATATAT
>CAXFZR010000118.1:0-13987 GCA_964007535.1 Brachyptera risi | reverse complement strand
GATGACATAAATATTTTGGATGGAAATAATTGACATCTAGTTCAATGCCTAATGAACGAACGTACCATAATTGTGTTTCTTGGATGACTGGTTTCAGCTGAATTGAATGAAAAAAGACGTATTATGTTTCCGCTACTAACGAATGTTATAACCACTTCTGTATTCCCTCTCCTCTTCACTCTTTCCATTCCTCGGTTCCATTCAGTTTCTTATCTCGTTTCCCCACTCGAGTATTTCACCCACAGCGTGACATTGCCAGTGTTAACACCACATGACTCTCCACATAGACATATGGTTGTGGAACTGGTCATCATCATGGTAGAGAGTATCTCCTGAAATATTCGCGTCGATTCATAATAAACATTGACATTATATTACATGTTATTTGTATTTAGCGGTATGCTGTGAGGTAGAAATCTATGGCACAAATATCGAGTGTCACTATTTTTGTCATATTGGTCTAACGATGCACTGTAATGATAACTATAAGATCTATTGGCGTCAAATGAATGATTGATTGATGAGATGGTGAGATGAAGGTTTCTTAGGTATTGGGAAGGACAGTAGGAAGAAAGCGGTCGTGGCCTATATTGTAGGAATCATCTCAGCATTAGCCTGAACTACAAAGGGAAACCATGATGCACCCCTGTAAAGATGGACGGTGGCGGAGATTGAACCAGGTCCGATGTGCCCCTCACCTCGCGGATCACATAAAGCGAGTGTGTTGACCATTGCGTTGCATGTGCCGGTGTGTTACTGTTACATACGAGTGATCTTTTCAACCGTGTCATTACACAATTTGAGTCGTTGGCATTTTCGACAAATATTGTGTGCATCTTGTGATGTATTTGTTGCACTGTTCCAGTTTTATCATCAGTCATGCCTGTGAGTCCCCCTGGTGGGAATTTCTTGCCCTACGGAGAATGGGGACGCATCAAGTCACATCCTTGCCTCCCCCTTTGCGTTGAACTGTTGCGTGTTTGGGGGGGGGGGATGCGCACGTGACTCACAATTGCACTTGAAACAAACATAACAAACTTGGGCCTGATTGTTACAATTAAGATTCATAATTGTACTCTCGGCTTAATTATGTTCAACGGTTGGGCTTAAAGCATATAAGAAAGAGAGAATTAATGGTTAAAGAGAGAGAAATAAAGATATGCCTCGTTGGTAGGGATGATATAGTGTGTGCTTGGTAGATCCTAGATTCAGCAAATATATCTTCTGAAGCAGAAAAATGGCCTGATACGAGATGTAACTATCTTATCACAACTTATTGCAGGATATTGGATCCAGAGGGGAAATGATATCGTATCTCTTCATTTCTTGCTCTTCTACTCCCTGTTATTGTGACTAATGAAACCACTATGACCAGTGGCATCAGAAACATCCGGGACACAAATGATTGAAATATGACGTCAACGACTTGGCCGAGTGGTCGAGTGGCTAGCACACTGAAACGTCATCTAGGAGGCCGGGGTTCGATTTTCACCATGGTCTACAATCCTGACAGGGGTGCATCGTGGTTTACCTCTGTCGTTCAGGTTAATTTTTTTTTTCTTTTAATAACATCGAAACTTGATACAAAATCATTGTTCCCCAATTAAGGCTATGGATGAAAAGTGGGATCGTTTGGACGGAGCACCACAAGGGCGATCTTACCACCCAAATTACCACAGAAATGTATACTTTGATACTGAGATGTTTTCTTGACAATAGGCCACGACCGACTCCTTCCCACCATCCAAAACACATAATGAAATAAACTTTCATGCCACCTCCCTATCATATCATTCATCATCCACCGACGCTCATAGATCTTAGCCGTCGGTAAGCCTACAGTGCGTCGTTGAAGGGAGATGAAAATAAATAAAAAATGAAATTTTTTTCTCTCCAGTCTGTTATTAAATGCTTTATACATGTCTTCTTGTCTTTCTGGTTATATTTGGTAATTATTATATTATTTCTTAGATATATTCGAAAAATGTTCTAGTACGACAATGCGAAGTATTCTACGCACTTTTCGAGCCACTAAACATATTTTTTGTCTCCAATTTTTTCCTCATTTTGTTTTTTTTTGTTTAAATTGATTAAATCGTTTCTTTTTTTGAAATTAAAAAAAAAATCAGTTTTTGCACTCCGAATATTGTAATGGTTAGTCCAACCCTCTGATTTTGATGCTATATGTTATATAGTCATGTATGGGCGTCCAGGGCTCCTCTCATTATTGCATGACAAATTTGAAGAAGTGAGCCACCACAGTTCTATATAAGCCACCCTCGGTAGCTCAGGCAGCTGAAGCATCGCTTCAGACTGAAGTCACAATAGGCGTGGATTCGAGTTCCGCTTAAGGCCATTCATCCATCTAGAAATGAGAAGATCCACTTCTGACAGATAACTGGATTTCGAGTTAATTTTAATCCAGAACCATTGAAGAGAATTGGTATTAAACTGATGACGAAATAATTCGATATAATTTTGTCCCGATTTTCCCCGTGTACCGGCAAAGTAATCAAAAACGCTCCTTTGATCCAGGAATCCCACAGAAATGGTTGTAAAGTTTTGAAACTTGTCAAATTTATTGTTCACACTAATGGACATATGTTATCGGATGATGATAATTTTCATCAGTCTTGCAGTTCCATTAATACAGATCTATTCAGAATCTCATAGAATTTTGTGAAAATTTCTTGACAGCCAAACCGTTGATAATAATCAAACGGCAAGACTTATGGAAATCACAACTATCTGATGATATGCTCATTAGTTTGAACATCAACTTTGGCAAGTTTCAAGTCCTTACAATTATTGCTGTGAAACTCCTGTATTCCACTAGCATTTTCATTTATTCTGCCGCTACACGGAAAAAATAGGCCAAATTAATGTGAATTATTTTTTATCATTTCAATATCAATTCACTTGAGCGGTTTTGCATGAGTTGATTCGAAATTAAGTAGTTTGACTCATTTTCACGTGCAGGATGAATAGCCTCAAGGCATTGGCTTTTTGTAAATCTCTTTTCACTTTTCATAACTTGATAGTTTGATAATCACCTGGTCATTCGTACCCCCGTATAACGTAGCTGTTGGTGGGGTCATTGAGCGAACAGTAATCTCTAGCAGAGTTAGATCGGTGGCTTGGAAAGTTCGAGCTATGATCGCCAACAAGTGGTGTTGTTCCGGCTCCCAACGATCGGGCCATCCGCATGCGCTCTGTGGAATATCATTCCAGCATTCAGCGGTCAGTAAGGGTACGAATATTGCATTTCCGGTCACCAGCATCACATTTGGCAGAGGGCTAGAAAACACGATGCCAATTCAAAATCAACTTGGGGGCAAGCTGCCCCCGCCCTTGACCACCCTTGACCACCATTGACCAACCTATTCAAAAGATAAGTCAAAAAATTACATTTTCTCACAAAACAACTGGAAAAATGTGACATACAGCAATCAAATCCCAGAAGATTATAGAGTGGCATTCACTCTCAATATAGTTGGCGATAGAAAAAGGCGTCATGATTAGTTTGTTGGGTGAAAAAGAAATGGTATACCTAATGCAAATGTTGTATAGATACGTGTAATTATATTTCTCAGTGTTTTATCCATTTCAAGAATATGGCGACAATTCCAATGGCTAGTCTCCTAAATCAAGATAGGAATGTATTTAAGGGCATCATTGAAAGGCTTTTTGAGAGTCGAGGTATCCATTGGGAACGTTAGGGGGGGGCCTTGAATTGACTCTTTCATCATCCCCAGAAACTAAAAGCTGGTCGAATTAGATAAGAATGAAAAAACTGTTTGAGGTTCAGTAATAAAAGCAAGAAAATTAAACTGATTCATAGAAAACTTGATCTTGAAATAGTATTGAGACTTCTTCTTTCATCTGCCGATTTGGGTTATGTGACCCAAACATCCACTCATTTGGGGATCCGTTTTTCAATCTGTTTTTCATCAAATCTATTGTTTTTTTAACTGAATAATTGACTTTTCCACCAAAAATTGTGTTTTTCACCTTCGGCGAAAAATAATAACTTTCGACACTGATCTTTAGAAATTCTTTCATAGCAAGCATGTGCGACAAACCGTGAAATGCGGTTTGAATGTCGAAAGAAGATCTGTTTGTCTGAGTGAAGTTCACTCGAATTACAAGTAATGTGACCATCCCACACTTGAATGATTATGTATAATTATATAAGCATTCACATTTATACTGATCCATGTTACAGCCATGGGGAAGCAAGCTATCTTATGATGTTGGCGTGGAACAAATGGAAATTCTTCTTGACGACAATGAGAAGCAAAATATTATTCGTTGTAGATTTTATAATTGTTCCGTTTGTCATCAAAACAAACTCTGACTAGCCGGGTGGATGAGATCGAAATAGTGGATGTTTTCAGGGCTCAGTGATGAAAGCCAAAATAATAGGATCATTCAGAGGAAATGACTGATTCTAGTGAAATTGAGGAAGCCTTTACATTTCTCATCAATTTGGGAATATTGAGAATGATTGAGGGGGGGGGGAGTTCCAACGGGCGGAAAATCATTCACATCAATTAAGTGCCGTTTTCGTATATACTTGTTTTACTCTATGTATTGTTTGTAACCCACATTCATATATTATGAAACTGATCATATTTTGAACCAAGCAGTAATTTTGACCAATGACGGGACCAAAAATAAGTTTTTCCTTGTTTCATTGAATCTTTCGGTTCTCTATTTTTCATTTTCAATTGATCGAAATGAGATTTTCTGTTTTTCCGTGTGGCACTGTGTTTTCTGTTTTTTCAAAATCATTTTGAAAAAATTGTATCTTTTTCTTCATATAGGCCTACCCTCAAAAGTTCATGCTTCTATCAATAAACCCTGCAAACTTTGTCTAGCGGCTCAAAAACGAGCTATAGGCCTACCTTTAAACATTTTCCTGGAATGAAAGATCACGGACCGGAATTTTCTAGGTCATCTGAGAGGTCATCTGAGATATGTTAGTGATCTGAATTGTTCCTGAAATGTCCAGTCTCTAGAATCATCACAAGATAGGTTCAACGAATATCAGAGATCTCGGTCAAAAACACTAGTTTGTTCATAATGATATAAATGTGGTTTGCGAATCGTGTAATTGAATCGTATATAATTTTCCACCACCAACCCCCCCCCCCCCCCCCCCCGAATGAGTGGGTAATCTGAAAACCTCACTGTCCTCTTGAAATCGACTTTTTGTTCTGAATAAACCAAATATCCCACCATAGCCTGGCTGTTAGTGGGGCGGTAAGCGATCAGTTGAAAATGGGGTCTAGTACAGATTATTTCATCCATTGTCGATATCTACTATCCTCACAGTCTCAAAATTGTTTCAAAATTAAAAAAAAAAATGAAACAAGCGTCATAATTTGAATACGTATTTCTTCGTGTATTCTGATTTGATTTCTCTGATTGAAGCGTTGTGAGTTTTCGAGATGGTAATAACTTTTTTTCTAATGCAATTGATTTTCATAAATTCTTGATAGATTTACTTATCAACCGATTGGTTAGCGAATTTCTAGTCTGGTTTATAAATTGGTCGAGTCGAGTTATTGAAACAGTCGGGAAATATTCCAGGCTCACATCTTGTCCTGATAATATATGTCAGCAGAGGTGAAATATTCTGTTTTATTGCTTCAAATGTTGTAGAGTGAATTTGCTCCGTAAATCACTGATAAATACATCAATTGATAATTTAATTTAGCTGTAAATGTATCGTCTGCTACAGCAGTGGGGACAATATATCAAAAGAGAAACGTATTGTACTAAATTGCTCTCTTTTTAATTTCATAATTGAATTTGATTGATTACTTCAGCTGTACCGTCCAATTTACTTTGTCGTTTGATAGTGGTTCAGTCTGTTTATAGACTAGCTCAATCAAAATGTTGTTGTTCAACGCTGTCATTGTATTTCAGTGTAATGTTTTGAAATTGATTCTACTCTTCATTTAGAAAACTCAAGCTTCCTTTGTACAACTTTCAAAACAAATAATGATCACAAATTATTTATCCCACTCAAATGCTATCTGAAGTACAAATCTAATACAAGATGGAGACTGTATATTCATTATTATCATATTACCATTCATGTGTATAGGTTCTGTTTGTGGAGATCTAAGTTTTCTTATCTAGTCAATATATGGATATCAAATCAATCAAAAGACGAGGAAACCTGATTGACCTGAACTATAGGAATCAACTGTCAAATGTCTCTAATAGCGATTCTTTGGCATGGTAGGGGAGGGAATCAAGTAGAAGGTTGTTCAATCAAGGTCTATACATATACCAGTGTCAGAGTATATAGTATTTGTACATTTTTAAAACGGCAATTTATCCATGTCATTTATATTTCATCTATACCATAACGCAAAATTGTGATATATTTCTATTTGAAACGTGCCTTGTACTAACCAATGTCTGATTTTGTGTTTTTTATTTGCCCGTGAAAATAACCCGAGGTGAGTTAATCGGTTATATGTTCTCCGTAATATTTAGATACGGAGTGGCAAGCCCAAAGCTGATGGGGAATATTTGATTGCAGACCGTTACCAATGAGTTCTCGTTATGCCACGATAATGTGGTACCGCGTCTATTATTCTTCATTTCAATGTTCAAGATCAAGATTGTCAGCACTCAGTATGATGAGCTAATGTGCACACTATTTGAATTGGATCAACGAAGCGAATACTCAGTTCTTACTGCCATAGGCCCGCCAGAACAAACGAATGTTGAAGGAACTTGATATTCACGTATGGCATCATCTAGCTTGAGGGAGGACAACACTGAAAATCCTAAATTCTACATTTTAAACCCGATCGAGTTGATTTTTTTTATTTTGGTCCCACATTACTACCAGATAAATATAAAGAGTATAAAGTCACATTTTTTTCACAACTTTTTTTTTTTTTAATTAAAACCTTTATTTTGTCAATGGTCACGGAGAAACTTTTTGGTGAAAAACGGCACTAGAAAAGTAGTTTTTGAAAATCACATAGTCTTCTCGAGAGTGCAATCGACAAAGTTATGCATTGGTGTCACTTCAAACTCTTTTTTGGAGGAATGGCAGATTTATCTGTTTCACACTTTTTTTTTTCTTTATTTTTTCAATTTTTTCAATTTTAAAAATTATTTTAGGCATGATATTCTCAAGATATAATGTTGATAATGCATAACTTTGATTATAATCTAGTTCATGAAGTATACAAAAAAAATTGTGCAATTCCATCCATTAGAATAGATTTCATTTACTTCTCCCTTCAAAATACGTTGGAAAAAAAGATGACGAGAAAACAGCCATCAAACATTCAACTGTTTTCCGTTCTGAAGCTAATTTGGTTCGACACTATATGATTAAAAGTCAAATATAAAATATACTATTGAATTAATTCACGTTATTTCTTCAGTAACCCAAAGAGGAGATATTAAATAAATTGATCTTTGAAAAAAAAAATGGAAATTTCAACAAATGGACATATTTTCAGTGTTGTCCCCCCTTGATACTGTCTAGTTTTGAGGCGCAATCGGTTGAACCACTATTAAGAAAACCATTTCGAAATTTTGCGAAATTTCTTCGAATGAATTCAAATTTGTTCGAGTAATTTATTACCCAGATAGACGAATGATACACATTGTTCCAAAGTTTAACATGAGTCGATCGGATCAGCCGTTAGAATGAAAAACATGATACAATTTTCATATGCAAATATGAATATATTGAGATAAGCAACAGTTGAACAAATTACAGCGCGAGGCCATCAAAATACGCGTTGGGTCCATCAATTAGAGCTGTATAATAAGGAGGCCGGGACTCGATAGTTTCAAAACCAATGAGTGAATTGAGATAAACATCTCGCTGATATCTAACAATGCATGTGTTACCTTCTCCTAGTAATTGTACTAGGAACATGACATATGCGAGCTGCACGCTGCACGCTGTCACAACTCGAAAACATTTACCAATTTATTTTTTTGGAGTGGAAAAGTGTTTGACGAGGGTGGCGTTGCTTCCTTATGCCCAACACACAATACTGTCAAATGGTTGTGCCAAAAGGAAAAGGTGTTTGCTACTGAACGAACTCATTCAGCCACTTAACAAAGTCCATACATATTCTCATGACCGTACACTTATTCAGGTTTATAGCTTTGGAATTGAAAACTAATATTCAAATTATGCAAATGTTCTCGTGTAACAAAGAATCCCTCCACCCCAACCCACCGCCCCCATCGTAAAAAAGTGTCATTGCTTTTTCAATAAAAGTTCTATCTTGTGAATCTTTTCCGCGGACGAAAATACTGTGTTCTCCAAGTTTTTTTGAATAATTCAAACACTCGGTTTCTTTTTCATTTTTCAATGATGAACGATGTTATTTGGAAGCAAGGTTGCACCAAGTAGGCCTACACATGAGAGCAACATACTACAAGGAGAAATGGGATGGACGAGAGCTGGCTTGTTACTAACAATTCCACTTCATAATAAAGAATTCTTCGACTTCTTTCATCTTTTCTGCAATGAAAATTGTACGAGAATATTTCTTTTCATACAGAACATATTCTCCTTGCCGTACGTTTTTTGTATGAAAGAAATTAATATATTTGCATTCTTTGCCCACTTATATTGTCTGCCTATCGATAACGAACGAGCTCAAGAGCGAAATATGCTTTTAGCTTTTCATGTCTCCAGGGGCTCTAAAGAAAGAATCCGTCATTTATACTTTTCTCTCTCTTGTCTCTGTCCTCTCTTTCCTCTTCTTTCTTCTCTCTCACTCCCTGTCACACACAGTCTGTATCTTAGATAGCGGACCAAATTAAAGAATAACGAGCTACTCCCAAGAAAATGGAATGAAATATTTTGCGTCTTGATCGAAGAATGAGGATGATAGGAATTAAGATTTGCATAACTGAGAATAATTTCATCCAGACGAGATAAGATCGGAAATTGTTTTTCTCCGTTGACTTATTGACATGTTTAGCAGGAAATCACTTCCTACTTCAGACTTATGAATATTATTTGGAAATTACTCAGCACGATTACCGGGGATTGGTTAGGTTCTAGTACTATATATATAAATATATATATAGCCAATGTCTACTCTTTACTTTAATACGAATGCTTCCGTCAACTTTTCTCTTCAATATTTCATTTCCCTGAGTCTATATCTATTAAATCAATTAAGTGTTTTCTTTTCCCACACTGAACGATAATTGACTCTGTTATTTTCACTTTCTTCAGTGGCGTTAGTCTGTGTCACTATTCAGTATTGGAGCATTGCTGTTCTAATAATTTGGATTTCACACCGGTTTTTGCCGCCCTCCGTGTCTCAGTCAACTACGGCTCCAAACTGAAGTCACAGTTGAGCGTGGGTTTGAGTCCCGCATTGGGCATGGCTTTCAATGCACGTCGTTTGACTTCAATACTCCTTATTTGATTATCACCTGTTCATTCGTACCCCCGTATAACCCAGCTGTTGGTGGGGTCGTTAGGCAAACAACAATCATCATCATCATCATCAAATACCGGCATCGCGATTGTTGATTAAAATGTGGTGATAGCGAATGACTTGTTCTTGCCTGTTTTAGCACTGACTTCTGAAGATGGATAGAAAGACTTTAGGGAGCATTGTTCCAGTTCAGAATGCCAAAATACTACGTGGATGCCGTCACTTTTCTACTACAACTATTTGAAATGTTCAAGTCATGTTTCATGTTAGTCGGCTTCTTGAATCAACCAAGTCGACAATGGAAGTATACGGGCAAGATGAGGGTGAACAGATTTCTCTCTTTACAAATAATATTGGACATGTTAATGGTATTTTACCTTCAATTAAGAGAATAATAGTTATGAAAGTTTCACTTGTTTCTTTCATATTTTCTCTCATTAACATCGAAACTTGATACAAAATGTTAGTTTCCCGATTGGGGCAACAGCTGAGAGTGGGATCTCGTTCGACAAGGGCGATCTTATGGACTATAGTCATAGACTCTGACAAACATATTGCTGCCTAGTAATCTGATTTTACAGTACGATAACATCTCCACGTCGAGACAGAAACCGTCGTTCCCTGACTACCGAATATGACGAGAATACTGTTTGTCTGATGTGCAGGAGTTCAAACATCGTGTTGTTCGTAGATATCCTATAAAATGGAGTATACATTTGTCTAAACTCTATAGATGGCTTCATAGCTCGATGAATAACATAGCGAGGTGTGTAATGTCTGTAGTTGGAGGCTGGGTCCTGCGATTGAACAGAGGACGTCAAATCTGCTGAACCTTCAAGGACATACCAACCCTAAAACCAGATTCTGACGGATGATGACGTTATTTATTTCCCTAATTTGAGCGAAAACTAGAAATCATCATCTCAATTTAAGAAATTATATTCGATTCATTTGTCCTCCAAGACCCGGCCCTTTTTCTGAGTCGTGACGTAGACATCACTCGATTCTGTTCATGTTTCTAGATAGAATCGGTAATGGCTACATCATGTCTCATCGTCTCTTAGTCGTGACGTAGACATTACTTGATTCTGCTCATGTTTCTAGACACAATCGGTAGTGGCTACGTCATGACTCATGGTCTGAGTCGTGACGTAGACATCACTTGACTCTGTTCATGTTTCTAGACACAATCGGTAATGGCTACGTCATGACTCATGGTCTCTGAGTCGTGACGTAGACATTACTCGTTTCTGCTCATGTTTCTGGATAGAATCGGTAATGGCTACGTCATGACTCATGGTCTCTTAGTCGTGACGTAGCAATCACTTGATTCTGTTCATGTTTCTAGATAGAATCGGTAATGGCTACGTCATGACTCATGGTCTGAGTCGTGACGTAGACATCACTTGATTCTGTTCATGTTTCTAGACACAATTGGTAGTGGCTACGTCATTACTCATGGTCTCAGAATCGTGACGTAGACATCACTTGATTCTGTTCATGTTTCTAGATAGAATCGGTGATGGCTACGTCATGACTCATAGTCTTTGAGTCGTGACGTAGACATTACTTGATTCTGTTCATGTTTCTAGATAGAATCGGTAATGGCTACGTCATGACTCATGGTCTCTGAGTCGTGACGTCGACATCACTTGATTCTGTTCATGTTTCTAGATAGAATCGGTAATGGCTACGTCATGACTCATGGTCTCTGAGTCGTGACGTAGACATCACTTGATTCTGTTCATGTTTCTAGATAGAATCGGTAATGGCTACGTCATGACTCATGGTCTCTTAGTCGTGACGTAGCAATCACTTGATTCTGTTCATGTTTCTAGATGGAATCGGTAATGGCTACGTCATGACTCATGGTCTCTGAGTCGTGACGTAGACATCACTTGATTCTGTTCATGTTTCTAGATAGAATCGGTAATGGCTACGTCATGACTCATGGTCTCTGAGTCGTGACGTAGACATCACTTGATTCTGTTCATGTTTCTAGATAGAATCGGTAATGGCTACGTCATGACTCATGGTCTCTGAGTCGTGACGTAGACATTACTTGATTCCGTTCATGTTTCTAGATAGAATCGGTAATGGCTACATCATGACTCATGGTCTCTGGAGGATGGAAAAATCCATCCTAATTTCTGATAATGAGATGATGACTTCAAGTTCTCATAATTATGGGAATGAATATCGTCATTATTGGTAGAACTCTAGTTTCAGTGTTGTGACTTCCTTTAATCGAAATGACTTTGAAACCAGCACTCTGTCCGGTTTACAATAGGAAATATGCGTCATTGGTTAATAGGGCTCTTTCTCTATTGTGTTCGATGTTCAGGGTTTAGAAATGTTTTTTTAGTAAGGAAAAATATAAAAACAAGAGTGTTTGTATATCTTGCAACCCCCTCTTGTACATTTATGAAAGATGTAACAATTTTCAACCGACCCGTGTCTATTTGAGTCGACCTACTCGCCAATATGGCCGCCTGAAAGCAGGCCGACGCCCCAGGTTACTTCAAGTAGATTATAAAGAATCGTTTGAAACAAAAAACAACTTCGGCACGGAAATCGAACGAGAATACAATCTATAGAACGTTCTTTACTCCTGGAGCCTACCCTTACAAATTAAGTCCTTAAATGGAGACGTATGTGTTAGTAGGAAGGAGAGAAACTTTACATTCCTTTTACAGCTATTTTAAGAGGAGGTTTGTTTGTAATTTGTGAAGAAAGTGTAGGAAGCCAGCAAACTCCTTCTATCCGGACCGCGTAGAAACGACGAAGATAGCGTGTGTCTAGTTATTTATTTTTATTATTTTTTCAATATTAATGCTTGGTTCTAAACAACTTGTTCAGACATACAATTAAATCAATGACATGAAAAATAATAATGATAATAATAATAATATAATAATAATTATGAATTGAAGCAAGACCCACATAAGCCGAAGCCTGTGCGTGAGAAAGGAGAATTAATTGTCCAGAATGAAAATATCCAAGAGGGGGAGAGCTACAAAAATAAATGACCAAAATAGTAGAAATGACGAAAATAGATGTAAGCAACAACAATTATATATAAATATGATGCGGTTATTCAAACAGTTAATTCAAGATGACACAAGATATTGAAAGATAATGATGATAATAACATATAACAATAACAAGAATTCAGATTATAGGAATTATAAAGTTGAATTTTATTCAATTCTTACTCAATTGAATTTCAAATTCGATTGAATTGAAAAACGTAGGAGTAGGATGAAATTTGGGATTGTTAAATGGAATTCAAAAAGTGATCAAATCAGTAATGTCAGAATAAAATCAGTTATTACAATAGGCAAGACACAGAGATCCATCTTTCTGCTCTGTATAGCAAAAGCCGTCGAACAAATCATTACATTGACTCGTCAGTATGCATATTCCGTACGTAGAGAACCAAAACATCGACATATTTTTGGCAACAGCCAACTCTAAAACTTGTATTATATTTTCTATTCCAATACAGATTATTGAATTATTTGGTCTTCTCGTACAGTACTCAGTCTCTCATTTTTTCCGAGGTCGAAATAACATGGAGAGTCTGTCAAAGTATGGAAATCAAAGTGTATGGATCAATGTTTGAAGGAATCATCCACTGAATTATTCCAGTGACCTGTTTGTGATCTCTTTGTTAGCTTAAGCTTGATTTATCAGTAGGGCCTATGGTTGGTCTTCTGAAGGCGGAGAGTTGGGTAGGGTGGAGTGCCTTGTGCACTTGGCTCTAATAAGTAGTGGGAATGGCATTGATTGTGGGAAAGACAGTATTCATGGATTTTCTGGCGCATAGATGTATGGGGACACTCACTGATTCTTAATGTATATATATAAATATATATATATATATATATATATATATATATATATATATATATATATATATATATATATATATATATTCATATACAAATATATATATATATAAATATATATATATATATATATATATATATATATGTATATATATATATATATATATATTCATATATATATATATATATATATATATATATATATATATATATATATATATATATATATATATATATATATATATGGACAGATATATATATATATATATATATATATATATATATATATATATATATATATAATAATAATAATATATTTTGATATCGGAGACTGTACAGTGCTTGGCAGTATGATAAGAGTCAATTGAGAATACAGTTGAAAGTTTGAACAATTAAAATTACATATAGGTTATATTGAGGTCGTCAATTGAATAAAAAGTTTTCTCCAACAGGAATGCCTTGACCTCACACTTGGATACATCAAACATGAACAATACTCTTGATACCACCTAGTAAATTATTAAATGAGACTGATAGGAGGTAATGTGGTACTCTAGTGTATGAAGTGAGTCTGTGACTACCTATGAGTAGATCCTTACGACGCCTAGTAGCATGACGATGAACCTAGTTATTACATTTGACAAGTTGCACATTTACTTTGACAAAAATAACTGATTTGAG
>CAXFZR010000117.1:0-35334 GCA_964007535.1 Brachyptera risi | reverse complement strand
TTTGAACTTTTCAAATGTAATCACCACATCCATACGCATTATACAAGAAGACACGACGACCTACATCTTGACAAGCACAGACTTGCTCTGTACACTAGAAGCCCATATTACCTGATGTCAGTTTTATATAACAACTTGCCGGTAAACATAAAGTCAATTGTAAACATCAATGTATTCAAGTATAGCGTCAAGAATTTCTTAGTTGTGCATGCTTTTTATTCTGTTGATGATTATCTAAGCCATCTATGAATTTTATCACGATCATTGTATTTTAACGAAATGTTTTTACTCTTAATCTTATGACTTTTATCATACTGTAAGGTACAGTCGCCGATAATAAAAACAATTATTATTATTATTATTATTATTATTAAATATATATATACATATAAATTTATATATATATATATATATATATATATATATATATATATACATATATATATATATATATATATATATATATATATATATATATATATATATATATATATATATATATATATATATATATATTTATATATATATATATATATATATATATATATATATATATATATATATATATATATATATATATATATATATATATATATATATATATATATGAATATATTCACATCTATAAATATATTTATATATATATATATATATTTATATATATATATATATATATATATATATATATATATATATATATATATATATATATATAAATAAATATATATATATATATATATATATATATATATATATATATATATATATATATATATATATATATATATATATATATATACATATATATATATATATATATATATATATATATATATATATATATATATATATATATATATATATATACATATATTCAAATTCATACACATATGTATGAAGATGGATATATTTACATATATATATATATATATATATATATATATATATATACATATATTTGAATATTCAAATATATATATATATATATATATATATATATATATATATATATATATATATATATATATATATATATAAATTAATGGATATATATACATATTACCATACATACATATATATATATATTAATATAAATTGAATATTTTTGGATGTAGTTGTGTAATGATGATAAAATGAAACGAACTCTTTTAATTTTATATTTGAAATAATTAGTTTTATTCTCGGAAGCTCAACGTTTCATGACCTCTATCGGTCACCTCTCCAGGAGCAATGACAAGAATTAAAAATATTAGAAAAAACAACAATTTCAAAACAATCAAGAAAAACATTCATATAAACACAAGTGGCTGTGGTTTACTAATCACGGCTTCTCAGATTGTATATTTTAATAAAACCAGAGTTTATGGATGGACCTTCCTTCTGATTCTCGGGTTCAGATACTGGTTCATTTTGTTTCACTTCTTTCTTCTCAATCAATGCAATGGCTGTTGCCCAAGTATCAGAAAAGCTGTATCCGCAATCGGGACCGTTAATATTTGAAGGATGTTTGATAATTTCGAGACCCTCGCTGATTGCTCTCTTCCAACGATGGCTCTCATGATTGATTATTTTGGCCTTGTCATATAAAATGTTATGGCTTCTTCCACCTTCATCTACCAGTGTTGCATGTGTGGCAACAGCTGATAGATTAGGTGAACTTCTTTTATGTTTTTTAAGGCGCTGTATCAGTGGTTTCTTTGTTTGACCTATATAACACAAACCGCAGTCACATGGTATCCTGTATACACCACAATTCTCTTGTGGAATAACGTCTTTAACGGGTGTAAAAAAGGAATTTAGTTTTCTTGTTGTTGTGAAGATAGTTTTTATATCATGCTTTTTCAGCATTCTTCCAATCTTATCCGTTGTTCCAATAATGTAAGGAAGAAGTATAGTTGTTGGACTCTGCTCTTCTGTCTCTTTTGGTCTCTTTGCGTTGATCTTAAACGCTTCATCATCTTCTTTTTTCGAGTAACCATTCTGAGAAAAAATTCTCCTCACATATTTCAATTCAGAAATTAAATGATCGTTATCAGAAAGAGCAGTAGAACGTTGAACTAGATTAGTCAACACGGATTTCTTCTGAGATGGATGGTGATATGAACTGCCGTGTAGGTACCGGTTTGTATGCGTTTTCTTTCTGTATACTGAATGACCCCATGAACCATCGTCGTTTCGCTCGATCAACAAATCTAAGAATGGCAGTTTGTTGTCCTCTTCCAATTCCATGGTGAAATGTATCTTAGGATGTATCGAATTTGGATGTGCGAGAAAATTGTGAATTTCACCTTCACCATCTCCGAAGAGAATGAAACAATCATCTACGTAACGGAACCAACAATTCGGCTTATATATTGATGTATCTAGGGCCTTCTTTTCGACAATTTCCATGAACAGGTTCACTATTAAGGGCGATAATGGGCTACCCATAGCTAGACCATCTCTCTGTTTATACAGTTGCCCCTCATACGAAAAATAGCTAGCGTCTAGGCATCCTTTAATCAAGTTGCAGTACGTTGGTGTAAACGTATGATTGTCTCCCAATGCAGTTATCGCTTCGTCAACGGGCACGTTATTTAATGGTGAAATAACGTCAAAACTCACCATAATATCACCCGGTTCATGTTTTAACCCTTTTAGTTTCTCTAAAAAATCCGATGAGTTTCGTACGTAGCTGGATATAGACTCGTTCAGATCATACATTGCTTAGCTACATACCTTGCTATATCATGGGCAGGAGAACCAATCGCACTGACAATCGGTCTCAAGGGAATACCTGGTTTATGATATTTTGGGAGGCCATAAATCTTGGGTATTCTTGAATCTTGTGGTGTAAGTTTTTGTATTACTTCTTTAGGTAAATTCGCTTCTCTCATAAGATTTGTCAGTTCACGTTCGTGCGTTACTGTTGGATTTCGGTTGATTTTTAAATAGGTTTCGTTATCATTCAACAACTCGTTCATCTTCTCCTTATGGTCTGAAGTTTTTAAAATACATGTCGCATTTCCTTTGTCTGCTTTCAATATTCTAATATCGTCATTCTCGCGTAACTTTTGGATTGAGTTTACACCAACGTACTGCAACTTGATTAAAGGATGCACAGACGCTAGCTATTTTTCGTATGAGGGGCAACTGTATGAACAGAGAGATGGTCTAGCTATGGGTAGCCCATTATCGCCCTTAATAGCGAACCTGTTCATGGAAATTGTCGAAAAGAAGGCCCTAGAGACATCAATATATAAGCCAAAATGTTGGTTCCGTTACGTAGATGATTGTTTCATTCTCTTCGGAGATGGTAAAGGTGAAATTCACAATTTTCTCGCACATCTAAATCCGATACATCCTAAGATACAGTTCACCATGGAATTGGAAGAGGACAACAAACTGCCATTCTTAGATTTGTTGATCGAGCGAAACGACGATGGTTCATGGGGTCATTCAGTATACAGAAAAAAAACGCATACAAACCGGTACCTACACGGCAGTTCATATCACCATCCATCTCAGAAGAAATCCGTGTTGACTAATCTAGTTCAACGTTCTACTGCTCTTTCTGATTACGATCATTTAATTTCTGAATTGAACTATCTGAGGAGAATTTTTTCTCAGAATGGTTACTCGAAAAAAGAAGTTGATTAAGCGTTTAAGATCAACGCAAAGAGACCAAAAGAGACAGAAGAGCAAAGTACCACAAATATACTTCTTCCTTACATTAATGGAACAACGGATAAGATTGGAAGAATGCTGAAAAAGCATGATATAAAAACTATCTTCACAACAACAAGAAAACTAAATTCCTTTTCTACACCCGTTAAAGACGTTATTCCACAGGAGGATTTTGGTGTATACAGGATACCATGTGACTGCGGTTTGTGTTATATAGGTCAAACAAAGAAACCACTGATACAGCGCCTTAAAGAACACAAAAGGAGTTCACCTAATCTATCAGCTGTTGCCACACATGGAACACTGGTAGATGAAGGTGGAAGAAGCCATAACATCTTATATGACAAGGCCAAAATAATCAATCATGAGAGCCATCGTTGGAAGAGAGCAATCAGCGAGGGTCTCGAAATTATCAAACATCCTTCAAATATTAACGGTCCCGATTGCGGATACAGCTTTTCTGATACTTGGGCAACAGCCATTGCATTGATTGAGAAGAAAGAAGTGAAACAAAATGAACCAGTATCTGAACCCGAGAATCAGAAGAAAGGTCAATCCATAAACTCTGGTTTTATTAAAATATCCAATCTGAGAAGCCGTGATTAGTAAACCACAGCCACTTGTGTTTATATGAATGTTTTTCTTGATTGTTCTGTAATTGTTGTTTTTTCTAATATTTTTAATTCTTGTCATTGCTCCTAAAGAGGTGACCGATAAAGGTCATGAAACGTTGAGCTTTCGAGAATAAAACTAATTATTTCAAATATAAAATTAAAAGAGTTCGTTTTATTTTATCATCATTACACAACTACATCCAAAAATATTCAATTTATAGCACATAATGAGTTGTGAAAGCTTAAAGTCAAACATATATATATATATATATATATATATATATATATATTTATATATATATCCGAATATATTCATATATATATATATATATATATATATATATATATATATATATATATATATATATATATATATATATATATAGGCTATATATTCATATATATATATATATATATATACATATATATATATATATATATATATATATATATATATATATATATATATATATATATATATATATATATATATATATATATATACATATATATATATATATATATATATATATATATATATATATATATATATATATATATATATATATATATATATATATGAATATATATATATATGTATATATATATATATATATATATATATATATATATATATATATATATATATATATTCATATATATATATATATATATTCATATATATATATATATATATATATATATATATATATATATATATATATATATATATATATATATATATATATATATATATACATATATTTATATATATATATATAGGGGATGCGTTAAGTGATCCATCCAGAAATTAGTCCATCTCGTCAACTAATCCATATCTATATTATTTTATTAATTATTATATATTACATGAAAGCTACTGGTCCATCTGGAAACTAGTCCATCTCGCATTTTGATAATATCAATAATAATCGTATTTATACGTCTCGGAAATTGATCCATTCGGCAACTGGTTCATCAGTTCTTAAAATTTATAGTTCATCATTTAAGCATTAAATTCCCATTGTTGAGCCATCTATTCGCGCGTGGTATCATCCGAAAGGTGATTCCGCGTTCTTCCTGAATATGCACTTCATTTTGCAATCAGAGGACAACACTGGCAGAAAACAACAGCTCGATTGAAATATTCGGGAGGATAAATCAAAAACATCGTGCATCGTTCAAAACACGATATTAGTTTTTGATGACGGGCTATAATGATTTTTGAATTCCGACATTCAAATTACCTGAAAACTGCTCTGAAGATTGAGAAAAACCCCAATTCACAAGGGTGAGTGACATAACTCCAGTTATATTCAAGCCATTGTGAATTTCCAAACTCTTTCTCACATCTCATGGAACAGATCAAGGATACGGAAAATAAAGAAAAAAAATGTGCGCAAAACCGTGATTTTTGTAGCACATTTCTTGATGAAGAGAGAAACACTCATTTTTTCTCGAAATAATGTATTCTTCCAACATTTTGTGTCTTCTTTCTGTGGAATTGTCTCGTCTCTGCAGCTGATATGGCTGAGCCTCCTCACACAAACAGGAATGCTCAGTCCACGGTATTTTACAACAACATTTAGTTTCCGACAAGACGATATAGGCTTTCCACATCTTATCGGGAGCCCGTTGCGCTGGAATACGCGTACACCGATCTTCTCGAGAAGCTCATTTTATTCCATACTGAAAGTTGGCTATTGGTTGTTTCCCAACTGACATCGAGATAATGATCGACAAAAGATCATACTCTATGATTCACAGTCGTTTTGTTCAAGTGTTACGCAACGCAATGACCAGAATGTCATAAGATTGATTCATACGATGAATATAAGTGATCCTTTACCATGCAGTTGTAATTTAATCATAGGAAGAGCTCAAATATCATGAGCACGTATCAATTTTTCCGGGTGGTGATTGGAGAGAAAACTCACATATGAATATCCGACAACACGAATGTTCAAGTTGAAACGGCGTTATTTCGCTACACTTGATACGCAGTTTTTCGAGAACCCAAACACGGTACTGATAAGAATCAAGCGATCACTGACATTTCACCCAACTGTTCGATAATTCGAAATGATTTCAACAACGATGACGATATGAAGAAACAGGATTTCCTCCGGAATGTTTGTACCTACCAGGAAAACGCTATATACGCGTTGTTAGACGAGCGAAGAGTAATAGTATGTCGACTTCATTGTCAAACTTTTGCCTGAATTCGCCAATTGGGTAACAATTTAGTTATAAATGGGTAAAAACGGCTTCGAGTAGTACCAATTTAGAACATTTCATGTTTTTTTTTTCAAAATGGCTGACCCGATCAAGCTGAGAATTTCCACAAATGTGTATCAAGTTGTTATTCAACTTCACACAAAATTTCAGTTTTTCGGAAAATAAAATTTTTTAAATTTTTTTTTCCGTCGTGTTATTCTAGTGAGTATTTTTGAAATTTCTAAGATTAATAAAAATGAAAGTTATTACCTGATGATGCCACAAAACTGAACATATCCAAGTCAGATAAGGAACCATAATGAAAAAAAGTTTGAAATTGATAGCTGTAGCCGTTTGACCTGTGGAGAACCGACAAAAAAGCATAAAAGCAACAAAAAAAAAGAACATAAAAACGAACACCAATTTTTTTCAGTATGTCAAATTGGATCCTCAATGTAGCTTGTCTAACTACCATCACGGAGGAAAAAATCGTGAATTTCGTTGGAAGAGGAAGACACATCTCCGAAAACGATATAGACCTACTGTGTTCATTGTATGAGAGTGTTGTATGAGCCATGCATTTGTATCAGACGTCACAGCGGTAGTGAGACGGACCAATCAATGACGTGTGATAATATAAGACATTTCAGTGGATTATGCAACTTTTATGAGAGTAGATGGATTGGTAGTGATTGTAAATAATTAGTAGGGACCTACATGATTGGTAGAAAAAATGATCAGTAGAAAAGCAGTTAATTATCAATCGAAGAACGAAAATGACAGACGTGACCAACGGTGGGAACAAGTTATTTCGGTATGATCCTTATATTTGACACAACCGGCTCTTAATTGAAGACTACTCATTCAAAATACAGGAACAATAGCAAATATCGTGACGTTCAAAGTACTCTTGAATGAAGTGATACGCTGATGTACTCCGTAGAATGAAGATACATTTTTGTTGATATTAAAAATTGGAATATGCCAAGTGGCACAATGTTAAGATACGACGCTGTAGACATATATCGTATCGATATTTGAATGAAAATTGAAGGGGTCAATGATTTGCGTATTTCTTCCCTTCTAGGCTCGTTACTCAATTTGGTCCATCTCAAGGTTCTCAATAACTCTCGAAATAATATGAAACAATCATCCGAATTTCCCAAAATTTCCAATTTGTTCATGCATATTGATGTAGTGTGAAAATTTCATTATCATACACAAAAAATGCCGCCAAAAGATTCGAATCTTTTTCTATGATTCTATCATATTGTCGAGTTTTTTGCGTATTTTACATGCCCTTGAAGTTCTCTAACCATATACTGAACTATTTTTAGAACGATGCGAATATTTCAGAAAAAGATACTAAATTTTACCAAAAAGTGGAGGAAGTCTGTTGAGTTCTGATGTCAACTTGATTCTCTTGTTTTTGGACAGTTTTCCAAAACTTGAAATCTAAATTGCTGCCATCTTTATGACCGAAAAACCACGAAAATCGTCAGCAGGTATTTTACGTAACGTAACTGGAATTGTTCCATAGTGATTTGAATTCGAATTCCGTGCGTATTTTCTACCGTTCAGGTTGGACAAAATTGAGACAAAACTCGTGGTCGACCAACCACAGGTTGCCGTCGATCAGGCGCGAGGTTCTTAGCAAGGATGCATGACCTGTATATAACATGAATCATGATCTATAAACTTCTATAATGTCATTTTCTTATTTTCTACGATGTTATTGTTATTGAACTTCTATGATGTCATGATGATGTTGTGATAATCCCAAACTTGACTTCCTCCTGCCAACTTTCTCTTGATCTTCCAACTCTTCTCTTTTTAGCTCCATAGTTTTCTGCTATATCAGACATACTCCGGTATTATTTCCTTTTCCATTCGTCGCATATGCCCGTACCACCTGTCTTTCCCTTCTCATTTCAAACCTTCCCACTTTCCATTTTGAAAACATTTTTTGTGGGTCAAAAATGAAGATTTCAGCCTCTTTGCTCATCTTTGCGAACATGGAAAATGCAAGTTTGATTGAAATGCAATCACAGGTGGCCGAGAAAATATATGAACCAAGGAAAAGCGTCCTTTGACGTCAACAGCTTTCTTTTCGGGTGAACAATCAATTTCTCGGTAACCTGTGATCACATTTTCATGATGAACTTGGTTTGGAGGTCTTCTATTGGATGAACAAAGCGGTCAAAATTTGTTTTCACTCTCCGACCCCCGGTTCGAATTCACATTCTCCCGGAGTGCCTGGGCTATGCCAACCGCTCTCCTTTCCTAACTATCAGCCGGTTTTGTTCAGCTTATTTGAGTCATGTGTGATGATCAGAGATGATGTGCATTGTCATGCACGCATCTGTCCGCTTTTCATGTTCTTTTCCTGCCATCTGTGGTCACATTTCCATGAGACTTGGATTGAACATATTTTAGAAGATGCAAGTCTTCATAGAAGATGCAAGTCTTTCTCAAGTCCCCCGGTTAAGAAGTTGATTTTTTGATCCGGCGGAAAATGGGGCACCGGCACATTGGTTTCGTCAACAATTGATTTCCCTGCCACCTCAAGCCACATTTCCATGACATTTGTTTTGGAAATCTCCAAAAATATGGACAAAGGTGATGCAATTTTTTCTCACCTTTGATCCACAATTCAGTCTCCCATTTACCCGCGGACGCTCAACTACGCCGATCGCCCGCATTTCCCAACCATCTCGGCCGGAAATTTATTTCTTCCAACCAATTTTCATGGAGGGGCCTCATTTTCCGCCAGGTCGAAAAACCCTTTCAAAAAACCTAAAACTTTTTACGCATTCTTCAGAAGGTGTCCAATTCAAGTCTCATGGGTATGCGACCTCAGATGGCAGGTATATTGAATGAAAACTTTGGGTACATGCAATAACATGAGGAAAGCGGCTGGGTATATATGTTATTCACACCGTTGGAACTAGTGCATTCATACTCACGAATGGCAATATTGAACTTTCCCAAACAATCTTCCTTCTCGGATAAACTGAGAAAAATCTTCCGGCCGAGATAGTTGAGAAATGCAGGAAGTCGGCCAGCGTAGCCGAGCGCCGGAAAAAAATTGAAAATTCAATCCGGGGGTTTGAAATGGAAAAACATCACCTCACCCTCATCCATTCTTTCGGAGATGCACAAATTACTCGATTGCTCGAAAAAATATCTCATTTTTCAATGAGTTTTTTTCATGAGTTATTTATGCAAGAGTCGCTTAGAAGTGAAGATTCGTCCGCTTTGAAAATACTGGACCTCAACAATGCGGTCACCTATAATGCTCTGGAAAATCAAACAATAATGAACTGGAAAAGTTGAACCAATTCTGAGAAACGTCAGTTTTATTACAGCTTGTGAAGGGGTTTTGTTCTGTTCCCTTTCACAACAGTAGTCGGGAAGTACCACAGTACCGCTTAGAAATTAGTATTTGACTGATCAGTGTGTACTTTGCAGAATACCAGTACTCCATTCACTTATCCTCTCTATCCTTTATACTTTTCATCATCCTTTTCTGCCAGGCATGTAATGAAACATGCCAGGAATTTGAGAAGTGGCTGGGAAAAAGGAGAATTGAAAATATTTCTTCTCGACACTATTGACTCATTAGATGAGCGTACGAAGCTTTCCATTTCACAACCTTAAAAAAATGGGCTCCGTTTTTTTTTTTTTTTTTTTTGTAATTATGTACGCGGCATACAGGTCAGAGAAATGAATCAATCAACTTGAAACTTTTTCTGAACGTTGGTGTCATATCAAAATAAGTTGAGATTGTTATTCAGAGGAATCGGTTGGAAGGTTTTCCCGGAAAATATTCGGAAAGTTTGGAAAATCCTCATAAGAATAACCAGGAGGAAAAATACTTGAAAGACCAGAATTTTTCAAAAGCTCTCAAATTCTCACAGAATATGAAAAATACTATACAACTTTTAAGAGATTTTTACAACTAGGAAAACGCGGGATGCGCGTTGTGAGATGAGCTTAGAAAAATGGCAATTTAGAATGAAAAATAACTTGTCAGCTCAATTTACATCTACAAACCTTGACTTACTTCAAACGTTCAAAAACCTCACCTGCAACTTGTTGATATTTATAGTAACCTGAAACCTGTCGCATAAACACTTTGCAAAACCAATTGATCCAAATATGCAGTAAAATGTACACGTTTATTGCGTTTTCTTCATTATTTCCCATTCGATTGTTGTAAAAATCACTGACAAGGTGTATAATAGTATTTTCCATATTCTGTGAAAATTTGAGAGCTTTTAAAAAAAAATTCTTTTTCAAGTATTTTTCCTCCGGGTTATTCTTATGAGGATTTTCCAAATTTTCCGATTATTTTCTTGAAAAACCTTCCAACGGATTCCTCTGAATAACAATCTCAACCTATTCTGGTATGACATCAACGTTCAGAAAAAGTTTCAAGTTGATTGAATCATTTCTCTGACCTGTATGCCGCGTACATAATTACAAAAAAAAAACATACATAAAAACGAAGCCCATTTCTTTTCAGGGTGTGAAATTGAAAGCTTGGCGACGCTCATCTAACAATCGAATGAGAAATAATGAAGAAAACGCAATAAACGTGTACATTTTATTGAATATTTGGATCAATTGGTTTTACAAAGTGTTTATGCGACAGGTTGCAGGTTACTACTCAAATGCATACTCAAATGTAATGCTATTAATAAGTTATATTGTAAAATATGTAAATTGTGTACCGATTTCCTCGAAAGAGGGTTCAAGGAATTAACACTTATACTACTACTACTACTACTACTACTATAAATATCAACAAGTTGCAGGTAAGGTTTTTGAACGTTTGAAGTAAGTCAAGGTTTGTAGATGTAAATTGAGCTGACAAGTTATTCTTCATTCTAGATTGCCATACATAGTGGTATCCATATCATAGTGGTATCCTTTCATCAATATGCATTGAAATCTCTTCTCTGATCGACGACTTATTTTTTATTCAATATAAGTGTTGGAAAGTGGCCGCAGGGGGGTCAACATTTTGGAAAAGTCGGAAAGTTAAAACCTACTCTCACGAAAATGCGCGATCCAATCGTGCTGAGATTCGATCCAGAGAACCACGTAAGTTTCAGTAACAACATGTCAGCAACATGTTGCCGGCATTTTGCCTTGGTTCATGGGCACAAATGTGTTAATTTTGATTTTCGAGGCCCGTGCGCGGGTTTTGTGCCCGACGTATCAGATGTTTGGTTAAAGAAACTTGTGGAGGTATGTCCGACGATACCAAAAATCGACATCGCATCGAAATCACATCATCCCATGGCCCGCGTGGTCAGTATTTTAGTCGAGGGCATTTTCCACAATATTTTTACAATGATTTAGTCAGTATGTGCCCGGTTCGAAGAGCGGACAGATCGGCTCCATTTGATTTTCCCACCCTAGTGTGAAAATAGAATAGATAGAGAAATAGAATGAAATGAAATGAAATAAAATATAAAATAAAAATAATATAAATAATAATACAAATAAAATAAAATAAAATAAAATAGAGAGGAAATACACGGCCAAGCAATGGATTCAGAATTCCATGCCCCAATGGCACTAGATCTGAATGGCAATGTGGCTGACAACTGGAAGCGTTGGAGAGCAGACTTTGAAAACTATATGCTGGCAGCTGGTCACACTAACCGTGCGGGTAAACGTCAGGTTGCAATGTTGCGGAACTTGATTGGGCAAGAAGGGAAGGATCTTTTGAAGACATTGCTAACGGCAGACGTTGATGATGAGAGCTTTGAGGTAGCTCTGGCCAAACTGGAATTGCAGTGTTTGCCAAAGACAAACATTGCTTTTGAAAGCAATCGTTTTTTCACATACGAGCAAAAAGATGGAGAGACTTTTGACAAGTTTGTCACAGAGTTGAAAAAGAGGGCAGCAACCTGCGAGTTTGGGGATTTGGAGGACCGTTCAATATGCGACATGATCATCATAAAATTCCGTGATGTTTCTCTTCGAGAGCGACTACTGAGTGATCCAGACATCTCTTTGGAAAAGGCCTGCACCATCTGCCAAGCGGCAGAGAGAAGCCGGCAACAAGCTCAATCCTTGCAAGGTGAAAGGAGAACATTCACGCCAAAGGTTCCAGAAGACAGTGTGACTGGGAAGTTCAGGTCAACGTTGTGAGACGTGCTCCACCTGGTTCCACCCAGAATTCACGTAACATTTCCAGTTGCGAATTCTGTGGCTACGACCATGAAGTCAGAGAATGTCCAGCCTACGGTAAACAATGCATGCTTTGCAAAGGACGCAATCATTTTGCCAAAGTTTGTATGAAACAGTCCAAAACGCAGAAAGGTAGGCAAGTTCGTGAAGTCAGGGATGTAGCTACTGAGAATGGTAGTAACGAAGATTGCGAGGAATTTTACATTGGTAATGTTCACACTGTTACAAATAAAGTGATGGCTTGGTATGAGTCCCTAATAGTAGAAGGTCAGACAGTAACATTTAAATTGGATACAGGTGCTGAAGTAAATGTGTTGCCTGAAAATTTGTATAACTTGGTGCTTAAAGAAAATGAAGGTGAAACTAATTTAAATAAGGCCAAGGCAGTTTTAGTTTCCTATGGTGGGTTTGAACTTCAGGCCATTGGGGAGGTGATTCTTGAATGTGGGACAAGTTGCAAGTCAAAATTCAATCTGAAGTTCATTGTTTGTAAAGTGGGGGATTGTGAACCCTTACTTAGTTTACAAGCCTGTATGGAACTTGGTCTTCTTAGCCGAGTAGGAGAGGTTATGGAAGGGAAGTTGACCAATAAAGAAAAGGTAGTGGCAGAGTACTCAGATGTATTTCATGGCCTAGGCTGCATTCCTGGTAATCACCATATTGACCTTGAGAAAGATGCCACTTCTGTCATTCATCCGGTTCGTCGTATTCCCCTAGCTATTCAGGATAGACTTCAGGTTACACTACGGACTTTGGAAGAAAAAGGAGTGATTGAAAAGGTAGATAAGGCTACTGACTGGGTGAGTAGCATGGTAATAGTGGAGAAGAAAAATGGCTTCCTCAGAATTTGCCTAGACCCTAAAGATTTAAATGAAGCAATTAAGCGGGAACATTACATGATTCCTACAGCAGAGGATGTAGCAAATAAAATGAAGGGAAAAAAGTATTTCTCGACTCTGGATATGAAGGAGGGTTTTTGGCAAATTCTCTTGGATAAGCCAAGCTCGGATCTTTGTACATTCAATACACCGTATGGTAGGTACAAATTCAAAGGGATGACTTTTGGCATCAGTTCGGCACCGGAAGTTTTTCAGAAAACGAACATGGAAATCTTCGGAGACATTGTGGGAGTAGAAATAGTCTTCGATGACCTCATAATAGCAGGTGACTCGGAGGAGAACCATGATGCAACTTCACGAAAAGTGATTGATAGAGCTCGAGAGATGAACGTCAAATTCGATGAAGAAAAATTTCAATTCAAAGAGCCAGAAGTTAAATACATAGGACACACTATATCTGGGGAGGGTCTTAAAATAGACAAGGACAGAGTGAAATTACTTCTCTCTATGGAAACACCTACAAACAAAACGGAGTTGAAACGCATAATGGGTATGGTGAACTATGTGGGCAAGTTTGTAGCAAAAATGTCAGATTTGATTGTTCCATTGAGAGAATTGCTTAAAGCTGATGCCCCTTGGGTTTGGCTACATGAACATACCAATGCATTAACTGAATTGAAAGGAAGTATTAGCAAGGCCCCAGTTCTTCAGTTTTTCGACTGTAAGTGAGGTGTAACCATCCAAACAGACGCGTCACAAAATGGCCTGGGAGCTTGTCTAATTCAAAATTCATTACCAGTAGCCTACGCATCTAGATGTCTGACAGAAGCTGAGCAGCGTTACGCACAAATTGAAAAAGAACTACTTGCCATTGTATTTCCAGTTGAAAAATTTCATGAATTCACGTACGGTAGGGCAATAGAAGTGCATTCAGACCATAAGCCATTGGAGGTAATCATACGGAAGGATATCTGCAAAGTTTCTGCTAGATTGCAGAGAATGAGACAGCGATTACTCAAATATCAGCTTAATGTTACGTATCTTCCACGGAAGCTAATGTTTATCGCGGACACATTATCAAGAGCATACATTAAAGATCCTGTGCAGGACGATGTAGAACTCCAGCAAGTAGTACACTTGGTATCGAAATACTTACCTGTCAGTCCTGCAAAACAAGAAATTTTGAAAAAGGGTACAGAGGAGGATGAATGTCTTCAACATCTTTTACACCTGTGTGAGAAAGGTTGGCCAAAATATAAGAGCTTGGTTCAAATTGGGATACGACAGTACTAGAGCCATCAATCAGAAATAACTACTACAGACGGACTGCATGGTGTTTCTGGGGAATCACCTGATCATACCAGTTGACTGGAGGCAGTGGATTTTAGAAACAATTCATGAAAGCTACCAAGGTATTGTGAAAAGCAAGACAAGGGCTAGGACGTGCTTGTACTGGCCTAGAATGTCGCAGGATATAGAGGAAACGGTTTCCAAGTGTGAAATTTGTAGGTAGTTCCGTCCACAAAACCAAGAGGAACCTCTTCTTCCACATCCAATTCCTGGCAGACCTTGGGAAAAGGTAGGGACAGATCTGTTAGAATGTAACGCAAATAATTACTTAGTCGTAATTGACTACTATCACAAGTGGATAGAACTTATACAAACGGTGGGGAAAACAGAAAAAGAGGTTATTCGCATATTAAAGTCCATCTTTGCTAGGCATGGCATCCCAGAGACAGTGATGGCAGATAATATGCCCTTCAACAGTTTGGAATTTCAAACGTTTGCAAAAGAGTGGTACTTCGTTGTGACAACGTCTAGTCCAACCTACGTGCAATCCAATGGCATGGCGGAAAAAGCTGTCGACACAGTGAAAAAAATGTTACGGAAGACAAGTGCGAGTGGGACAGATATTTATGTGGGTTCAATGGAATATCGGAACACACCAGTTACGGGTATGAACTGTTCACCCGCTCAGATTTTAATGAGCCGTAGGCTTAGGACAAAACTCCCAGTAGCATGTAAACTCCTCGTGCCAGAGGTTGTGAAGGATGTATCCCTTAGTCTAGCATTCCAACAGAAGATCCAAAAGTAATACCATGACAAACATGTAAAGGAACTTCCTAAACTTGAAGATGGACAAATTAAAAGAATGAGGAAGGATGATGTTTGGGAACCAGCAGTGGTTGTTAAGAAACACTCGACCCCCAGATCGAACATTATTAAAACTGCAGAGGAAGGGGTTTATAGGAGGAATAGGCGAGATCTTTTGATGTCCTCTGCAACAAATAAGATAAGCAATCAGGTGAATGTCAAGACACAGAACTTGCAAATGCCATCCGCTTCCACTTCATCAAGGAATAATCATACTTGTACGAGAAGTGGGAGAAGGATGAATAAAACTAAAATAATGTCATTGTAACAGATTGGAGGAAAGGGAGATGTTGTGTATTAATTATGTCTGGGGTATTTTAGATACTAATGGTTGGCACTCATGTTAGTGTTCCAACTAGCGCTGCCACCTTCATGCAGACACGCAGTCATGTATGGCAGTCACACAAGCTACAGATTATTAAAATAAATACTTATCAATCCCAACTGTGTCAGTGCATATTCATTTACCAGAACATGACAATGGGTTAGGTGCTATTCTCATGCAACGAATAGAAGGTGAACCTCATCCCATCAGTAATACGTTTCGACGCCTGTCGGACGCTGAATCTTGCTACAACACAACCCATTTGGGATGTTTAGCTATTGTTTGGTCTATAGGAGTACTACGACATTCTCTTTTCGGACGTTTCTTCAAGATTGTGACAGATCATTGTAGTCTCTGCTACCTAGGTAATAACAAGGATTTGACTGGTAGATTAGCAAGGTGGTCAATGAAACTACAGAAATTTGATTTCAAAATCTATCATAAGTCTGGAACCCTTCACATGGCTCCTGACTGCTCATCACGTTATCCATTGAGTGATGTCAAGAAGTTGAACGACATCATAGAATCCCAAGGTAATCTGGAATCTACAGCATTCGCAATTGATTCAGAGAATATAGCTGAGTTGCAGCAAGAAGACCAGGATTCAAGGGAGTTGATCCGCTTTAGAGAATCCAGATGAAGCTACCTCGAAAGCGAGACGACAATCGAGAAGTTTTGTATTAGAAAATGGTATTTTGTTCAAGAAAAATGTTGATGCAAAAGGTCCGAATAAATTATTGGTGATTCCAAACATTCTCATATACGAAGTTATGTTCAGTTGCCATGATGATGTTTTGAGCAGTCATTTGGGGTACGCCAAAACGTTTGGTGAAGTCAGAGAGAGATTTTTTTGGCAAGGAATGACTGAGGAAGTAGAACTCCACTGTAAGGGGTGTCCAGATTATCAGGCTAGAAAGAGGCCGACACAACGACCAGCACGACTTTTACAACCCATAGTCGTTGGTGTGTTGGTAGTTCTACATTATAAACAGTTGGCAACACTGCAAACAGCTGACCAGAGCGGAAGTCGCAGATGGCAGGCAGTAGAATAAAGGAGACAGTACGAGCTAGATCGTTTTGCATAATTTAGATCCACGTCCATCTTCCTGATCAAGACTTGACACCACATGGTGATAGCGGTAAAACATCCCAGAGACCAAAGCTTCAACAGGGTCAAAGAATCAAGAAGAAAAATGTTCAGCAACTTATTCTATCAAGCCGCCCGACTCGTTTTCGTTTGTAGCGGAAGATTGGCCCAAATGGCGGAGACGATTCGAACGGTTCAGGAAATCATCCGGGTTAGATAAAGAATCCCAAGAAGGCAGGTAAATGATCTAATGTATATCATGGGAGACGATGGAGATGATATTCTACAGAGCTTCAAATTAAGTCGGGAGGATGAAATGAATTACAGTGTGGTAATAGAACGCTTTGAAAATAAATTCGTTCCCAGCATTAATGTCATATATGAACGATCCAAATTCCTCAAGAGAATGCAAGAGCATGGGGAATCAGTAGAAGACTACATCACAGCACTGCATTCATTAGCTCAAAACTGTAAGTGGGTGCAACTTCACGAAGAACTTATCAGAGATAAGATAGTGACCGGAATTCTAGATCATCAGTTAGGTGAGAGGATGCAACTTGACCCTGACTTGACATTGGTCAAGGCGACAACCATGGCTAAGCAATCGGCATTAGTGAAACGTCAGTCAGAGGCAGTATATGCTCCCAGCTCATCAGTACATCAGGTACAAAGAAGATCCAACTCCAGGTATGAAAACAAACAGTCAAAATGTCAATGGTGTGGAAGATCCCCATCACACTCGAAGTCAGAGTGTCCTGCTAAGAACTATGTCTGTTATGTTTGTGATAAGAAAGGTCATGCTTCTAAGGTATGTATCTTGAAAAATAGAGCATATCAGGCCAACCAAGCAACAAAGGCAGATAGGTCTACCAGAGTGCAAGGTAAGCGTTGGACCTATTCGAGTGTAACAATCAATGGTATTTACTAATCACAGATTACTTCTCAAGGTACTTTGAGATCATCGACTTGGAGGATCAACGAGCCCACACTGTGATTAGGCATACCAGGGCTGTCTTCGCACGATTTGGCATCCCGGAGATCGTCCGGAGCGACTGCAGCACTCAGTTTCAGCTCCTTGACACATCAGAGTTCGCCGCCTCTGCAGAAGATTATGGGTTCACGCACGTGCGCAGTAGTCCATATTTCGCACAGAGTAATGGGTTCGTCGAGGCAGAGGTAAAAATAGCCAAGGCAGGGTTGAAGAAATCCGATGACATTCAAAAAGCTCTCCTGGCCTATCGTGCCACACCTCTTTCCTGCGGTTATAGTCCTGCTGAACTACTAATGAACCGTAAACTCAGGACCACACTTCCAATAGCAAAATCTCTCCTTTCCTCTCCAATCGCAGAAGATTCACATTTCCGAATCAAAGAGCAAGAAATGAAGGAACAGCAGAGACGTAACTACAACAGGCATCACGGAACACGGGAGCTCTCAAGTCTGATGCCAGGCGATCACGTATGGATCATCGATTTAAGGAGGTATGGAACGGTACTCGAAAAGGCGGAAGGACCACGCTCATACCTAGTGGGAACGAGTCGGGGTACCATCCAGCGCAACAGGTTTCACCTAGTGCTGGCTCCATCTCCAGTACAACAAGAGCAGCAGCAGGTTCCTAACACCGAACCAGAGAGGACACCAGAACCAGATAGGATACCGGAGCCAGACAACATACTGGAACTGTCATCACGGATGCCTCCCCACCAGGTGGCGAGAGATCCTGCACAACCAGGCCGCATACATAACACGGTCTGGTAGGAACGTTAAGAAGCCAGAAAGATTAGATGTGTAAAATTTAAGGAAGGATCTCAATTCATTTCGTACTGAATAATTAGCATAAGGTTGTTTGCTAGTCCAGTAAGACTAATGTTGAATTGTATAATTATTGTTATTATTTAGATAAGTATCCATGAATTTATGAAGGGAGATGTGTTGGTAGTACTACATTATGAACAGTTGGCAGCACTGCAAACAGCTGACCAGAGCGGAAGTCGCAGATGGCATGCAGTAGAATAAAGGAGACAGTACGAGCTAGATCCTTTTGCATGATTTAGATCCACGTCCATCTTCCTGATCGAGACTTGACACTACAGTTGGTAGACCATTTTACAAAGTTCCGGTAGATATTTTGGGCCGTTTTCCAAAGACAAAAAACGAAAACGCAGTTATTACTTGCTGTACTGATTTCGCCACTCGGTGGGCTATCACAGGTGCCCTCAAGTCAGGGAGTGCAAAGGATGTTGCTAATTTGATTGTTTCTCAAGTATTTTTAAGCACTTATGTCCCAGAGAGATATTGAGTGACAGAGGAGCGGTTTTTAGAGGTAATCTAGTGACTGGGATTTTGTAAGGGTTGTGAGTACGTAGCACTTTCACAAGTTCATACCATCCGACTTGTAACGGTCTTGTTGAACATTGTGGCGTTCTTTCCCTTTCGCCGCCGTGTGCCTGGGCCTGCCCGACTAACTAACTAAATAACTATTAATTAACTAAAACTAGTGAATTTAATCTTGCCCTAGGAACAAGCATGCAATTGGTAAATTGGACAAAGGAACAGACTTGATACTTATGCGAAGTGATTTCCGGCTGCTTTAAATCTTAGTTTATTCAAAAATATATCCTTCTAGTGTAAAATTATTGAAGTTACTAAAAGAATTTATGTAAATCTATGCACTGCTCAGGTTTTACTTGTGCAACTGGTAGCGAGCCAATTGTACAGGTAAACTGGTGGGAAACAAACGAATCAAAGTAAACAATAATTACACTGGTGAACAAGCATGAATGAAGAATACATCAAATAAAGATTAACAAAATTAACGATACCATGTGTTGATGTGTGTCGCTTGAGGGTTTGAATGTATCGACGTGTTCAGGTGAGGGTATACGAAATCTTCTGGGTCGGACGGATCTTCTTAGTGATGTGTGTAGGTGGGGGTACGAAAAAGGGGCGCAAATCTTCTGGGTCGGTCGGATCTTCTTGGTGATGTGTGTAGGTGGGGGTACGAAATATGGCGCAAATGTTCTGGGTCGGACAGATGTTTTTTATGATAAGAATGTTCCGGGTCAACTGTTCAAGATCAAACAACCACTCACTCGGACTTATCAGCTTATAACCCTTCGTTCACTTTTAATAATTCTTAGACTTAATCTAAGTGATGCTAAAATGGCTGACGCCGCAAAGTTGTGGATATTTTAAGAATATCTTTGAAATCTCACTTTCACTGGTTATATGCTAATCCGAAATTGAATTTGATGTTAAGAGTGATGGTTTGAATGAATTGACGATCACCTCTTTGTCAGTTACACAAGATTTCACACGACTTGTTTGTATAGTTGACAGAAACGTAATGTCCAGATCTTCACTTCTGTTTCTAACAAATCTCCTTGGTACATACCCTCCATGTATTAAACTATCAAAAGTACATTTTGATTGGCTGTATGTTTTTTAAAAGCAGAGTTATGATTGGTTGACTGGTTTTTGAAAGTAGAGTTTTGATTGGTTGCATTTAGTCAAGATTTTGGTAATATTTGGAATTTAAAATATTCCCCCTTCCCCACTGAAACTGATATTTATTGAATATAAGAGGTTAAACTTGTGCTCTATTGAAAATAACTACCCTCATTTGAAATAATAATCATAAAACTAAATTGCTTGCCTTATTACAACCACCCCAACTCTCTTTTGTGTCTTGAAGGATGATCCCTTCTTAAGAATTCTCTTTTGCTCTTTTGTCAAAGAGAGGTCAAAATTCCAGGTCAATAAACCACACTACATGGCAAAATATCATCTTTTCACACAATATACCCTCCCGAGCAGTGAAAGTTGGCAGAGCCAATTAAAATTAATGTTGAAAACAAGTCTGTATAGGAGAAGGACAAGGGTTTATACTAAAATTCCTAACTATCATAAAATTATTCTTAAATGTTAGGGCTGGGGGATGAGTTCTGTTACAACATGACAATGGGCTAATGAGCCAAATGCTCTCCAATTATGTGTCATCGAACCACCGAGATTGGGACTTGTATGTGGATTTGGTAATTTTTGCATACAACACTTCGAGGCAGGAGACTACGCATATAACACCGTTCTATTTTCTCTACGCCCGCAATCCTGTACTACCCATAGACATTGGTTTAGGTTTAGGAGCTGATCTTGTGGTGGAGGCGGCAGAGATTGTAGAGAAAGCTCATGCAGCAAGAGAGTTAGCCGTTAAACGGATTTCAGAGGCACAGAGAAAACAAAAGATACGCTATGACTCTCAACACAGGCATGTCGAGTATGAAGTAGGTCAGTTGGTTAAAGTTTATTTCCCCATTCGACAAAAGGGTAAGTCGGATAAGCTACAACTGCGATGGAGCGGGCCATTCAAGATTATACGGAAGCTGTCAGACGTCAACTATGAGGTTGCCCTCAAAAAAGGATCGAAGATAGTGAATGATGTAGTTCATGTTGTCCGGATGAAACCTTCTTATGCACATGAACGCTGGTGATTGAGAGGAGAAGGTCAAGGAACTAGGCTTTAGATGGTTTGAGAATGATTTGAAGTAGATCGATAGTTACTGTAGAGATTTGTTTCAAGATTAGTTGATCCAATGGTTAGATACATAGCTACTCGGAAAAAAGGCAGTCTTAGACGGGGGATAAAAGGGGTATTTCTTCTGGCCAAATGTTCTTTAATGTGACACTGTATGCGAAGTGTCGAGACTAACACTCATGACGTAATTTGAGATGTAACCTAGTATTAATTTTGTGGTGGCTTTTTATTTGTTCTCAAACCAAGGTTGTGTCCTTATGGAATTGATTATTATTTGTACGTTCTTCTCCGTGGTCTCACTTGCGATAAAATTAAGCTTACCGTACTCAGAAACTGTCGAAGAAGAGGAGAGAAACCGAGACATGTAACTGTCTAAGAAAAGGAAAAAAATCGAGACATGTAAATGTCGAAGAAGAGAAGGAAAATCGAGATGTTGAAGCTGTCAAAGAACGATCAGGATTGATAATTTCTCATAGATAACTAATTTGTCATGATAATGTACAATTCTCAGGGAGATTGAGTGCTAGTACAAAGTAGAATATTTTTTTTGTACTTAAATATGATGTATTCATTAGGTTGTATCTAGGTAGAGCAAACGTGAGAAAATGCACCCACGTTCAAGTGTAGAATACACTTCTTACTAAAAGCAAAGAGGAAGAATGCTAGGAATTATACATCTGTTGTTTTGTTTTGTTTTCCTACATAACGTAATAAGTTTAATTTATAATGGCTATGGTGTACAATTATGATGGTTGCAATACTCTCGCACGTGAAAATTAAACGAAGACAACTTTGTATTTGCATTTCTTGTATATGGAATTTGTGATACTTTACCTATATTAATAATTGTCTCATGATAACAGGAACATATTCTGCCTGCAGGAAGTTTGAACTGGGAAATAAGGGCTGATTTCATGGGAAATAGATAATAACCAGCGTTGAAAGTGAAAGTCAGAGGGGCATTAAAAGGAACGAAGAAAGAAATGAGAAGATTTGTCAAGACTGCACTGCAAGCGGCGCAGAAAACGCCACGCCAGATAGTGTCGGAGCAAAGGAACAGAAAATCGAGGCGACTCTCAACGGGAGGTGGAGGAGTGTGACAAAGTTGGCTTCGATATTTACCAATCTCTGAAATCGGTAATAAACCCCTTTATGAGCTGCAATTTGTCCTACGTCTGTGGAACTGGGTAGCCGACATTACCTATCCAAGGAGTGCCAAATATGTGTGCGAGAGGGCACCACTAGGAATATCGAACTCGACATAATTGACTTCGGGAGTCAGTTGTTTTGGGCTCGCCACTTTTCTGCATCGAAGAGCGTCGAGATAACATCGGAGAGTCCAGAGTTCGAGACCGAGGGAGGGTCCTAGCCTAGCCAAGGAGACTATAATTGGAAGAAGATGTCTTCCAATTTCTGGGACTGGAAATCGTCGTAAAGTTCCAAGTCGACGTCACTCTGACCATCAGCTGACAGCGAAGTGTAAGGTTTGCTACTAGGCTATGAGTCTAGTTCGATTATATATTTTTTTGCTCTTTTTATGGATGGGATAGGCTCATCATTCGTTACCACGTGAGTGGGTTAGCATAACTGGAATGTACTCGGTTCCAGCTTTCTTCACGCTAGTTATGTCTTTCTATATTCAATCTTGTACAAATATGTGTTCAGTTCCACTGTGCTAGGTCAGACATCTATCAATAAATTGATATCACATTTTCCCTACTGAATTTTGCCTTGTAGTGTTTTGCTAGTGTCCGATATCTATTCCATGTCTATTCCTGAGTTATGATCCCGATGATCTAGATGTTGAACAATTCGGATCGTCACAATATGATGACCTGCATGCCTTGGAGATGAGTTAACGTGGTTTCGAGTGGAAGAAAAAACGATGAATAATGACAGAAGGAGAACAGGGAATAATGAAAAAAGAATAAACACTGATGAAATGCATATTTGTATCGTTCAGCTAGATCTGGTTTCGATGTTTTTGTATATGTATGAATATATCTATAAATATATATATATATATATATATATATATATATATATATATATATATAAATATTTATATATATATATATATATATATATATATATATATTTATATATATATATATACATATATATATATATATATATATAAATATATATATATATATATATATATATATATATATATATATATATATATATATATATATATATATATATATATGAATATATATATATATATATATATATATATATAAATATATATATATATATATATATATATATATATATATATATATATATATATATATATATATATATATATATATATATATTTAATAAACGTTTATTTAAAAGAAGAATATCTGCCGGGGTAAAAGAACACATGCGGGCTGTGAGACAGGATAAAAGCACGTCAGCTCTAGCACAACACGCAAAATTTGAACAACATAAGATTGACTTCAGTAACACTAAATCATTAGCAACGGTTCCACACTTGTTAACCAGGATCATACGTGAAGCCATTGAAATAGAAAAGAGACCAAATAATTCAAATAAACGTGACGACGGGCAAAGGATTTCATCTTCATGAAAGCTCGCCCTAATGAACTGCGTCCCGCATAAGAAAACTTCCCCGTCACAACTTTTCTTCATGTATCAGGAGTCGTAGCTGTAGTGAACCGAAATAGATAAACACTTGTAGGTTAGCTAGTAATTAGGTCATAGATATAAGGGTTGTGAAGAGGATTGATGCATTGGTATTTAATATAAGTATTAACTTCACATTTGTCATTATCATTATCACATTATCTCTCTTATTTGTGTCCAGTCTTGAAATGCACCCCCTCTTCTCAACCCACCCTAACGGTACATTTACCGTTAGAGACTAGGTTATTGCCCTCGCTTGACGCTGTTGGTCAACCGAGGTAGCTACCCTTTTTAGTCAGTCGGAGACTGGACGTGAAGAAGGAAGCTATTAAAGAAACGAATCTTATAACTCAACTCTTATTCTAAATGCCAGGAGATTCCCGTCGTCACCGACAAGATCCTCACGCCTTCCTTTTCCCGCCCAACGCTATCAAACTTTCAATTTCCGAATTATTATAATGGTGACAAGCGTAGTGGGATTATTTCTATATTGAATCTCCTGGCAAGCGTGTATTGTGGCAAGTTCTGTGAAGAATAACATCTTTTGTGTATTATTATAATGTAAACGTTACTTCATTTCAGTTTCGGTAAGTTTGATTTTTTAATTAAGTGCCCCCCCCCCCCCCCCCCCTTTGATTTGTGTCAGTGCTAATGGATACACAAGTAGAATTTGTTCTGTGTACTTGATATTCATTGATGCACCTAGGTTTTCTTTTGTAATATAGGTTTCTTGAGTGATTAAATATGAATGAATTAGGGGCTCAGATGCAGGAGCATACAGTAAATATAGGTGGTCTTCTGCCGTTGACCGTAGAGTTTTCCGGAGAGGATCCCGAGGTGTCAGTAGACGTGTTTTTCAGTAAAATTGACCAGGCCGCGACGTTAGGTAATTGGAATGATGCCCATAAGGCCACGATAGTGCGGGTTAGAGTGGTAGGCTCTGCACAAGAGTTTTTATCAGCTAAAGACGAGTTCCTCACGGCTACGTACGCCGAGTTGAAAACTGCTCTAAAGAAACGTTTCCGTCCGGTGGACTCCGGGATACAGCAGACGCAGAGGTTCATACAATGTGTGCAACGACCGGGGGAGTCGGTACAGCAGTACGCCACCAGGTTACGTCTGTTAGGAAAGGGTACATTGGCGTTGTCGGATAGCCAAGCTGAAAATGTAGTTCGTAGAAAAGTTCTCGAAGAGGCGACTCTGGCACAGTTCGTCAGTGGTCTGCGGTCGGAAATCAAACGACTTCTGCTCACAGCAAAGCCAACCACTTTCGACCAGGCGTTAGAGTTAGCTTTTGAGGAGGAACAAAACGAGCTGGTCATCAAGGTGAACAAGTTGTCGATACAAGCCATTGCACAACAAACGAACCCGGCACCTCCACCAGTACCTCCTCAACACCTCCCCCCCCAACAGTTACCCTTTCTGCCACCGTCGGACCAACCTAACTGGAACCCAACCCTAGTTTACTGTACGTACTGTGGCAACGGGGGTCATTATGAAATAGGTTGTGGGAGTAAGCCTCCCCAGCGGAAAACAACAAGGGCAGTAAATTGTTATCAGTGTGGCCAGATAGGACATTACAGGTCATCTTGTCCACAGTTGGTAGCACCGCCCAGTTATGCCCCACTCCCTCCACATTACCTCCAACCACCGGGTGTTCGACCTCCACGTCCCCTGTTCGCCGTTCCTCAAGTTCAAGCAATGTTTGGTCACAATAACGCGTACGATTATTCTCCTTCAACACACGCATACACTCCACCAGGGCCACCGCAATATTTCCAACCCCAAAGCTACTACGCTCCGCAAGCATACGGCCCACTCCTCCCACCCCGCCAACCTACACCTACGCAACCTTTAAACCGTCACGGCTCTTCTTCGATCCCTCGGACTGCAGAGCCATAGATAGGATTTACGCGAATAATAATATGTACGGCTCTGACGTGGGAATAACTAGTGTGAAAGCTTTAGTTTTACATAACGCGCTATCAAGAAACTACGCAAACGATACTAGTACATTTTTAGTTGACTCAGGAGCCGCTGCATCACTTATCAATAAGTCCGTAGTTCAAAACAGAGGGATAAATTTGGCGCCGAGTTGTCGTGAGATATACGATGTCTCAAATAACCGTATTCCCGTTGCAGGGGAGGCAGAGTTAAATATAGTTCTAGGAAATAAGGCTTATTTGTTCACATTCATTGTATTGGATGACAGTTTAGTTCTAGATGTGTCAGGTATTTTCGGTCGAGATTTTCTCAAACATTTCGGCATAACCATAGACTTTAACAGTGACCTGTGGGTCGACAAAAACAATATCGTTTGCTTAGACAAAGATTATTGTGTTTCCTATCGCCTGGGAACTGTCAGAGTTATGTCAGAAAAGGAACTGCGTTCGTCTCAACAACCGTTAGGCACCATCGTCAAACATGTAGGTACACCTAACGCAGCTTTCCCAAATAGATTAGATCCACTCAGTACGAGGGTTGTTAGTAGTCTTCAACACTACGAAACCCAACCTAGCATAGACGTCGGTTCGAACTCGGCTCTCAGTACCCAGGCTCGAACCCGGCCTAATAATAGTTTAGATATAGCGTCCGACCTTGTTCTCAGTACCGAGATTCGGACACCTACTCATACTGAGTGTAATAGTGTTCTAGAAACGGGGTCCAACTTGTCTCTTAGACCCCGTTTACATTACTACCATCCTACTATAGTAGAGTTACTAGAGTAAATGGGCAGTAACTAATATTGCGTTCACACGGAAAAAAAATAAGTTCTTGGTTACTAGACGTTTTAGTTACATAATTTACCGCGTGAGTGTGTTTTGAGCTTTACAGCCTTCTAGCCAACGACACTAAAATAATTTTTGAAGGCTGTTTGCACAGCTGATTAGGCAATATTTACAACTTTCGCCGACGCCATCTTGAAATTATACTACCAGGCTACGATCGTACCAACCGATGAGCGTTCATACGGGTACATCTACTAGAGTAAACCTACTAACGGTAGTAAGTTAACTCTAGTAGCTTTTGTTACTAGCGTAGCAA
This sequence comes from Brachyptera risi, assembly GCA_964007535.1. Lineage (NCBI taxonomy): Eukaryota > Metazoa > Arthropoda > Insecta > Plecoptera > Taeniopterygidae > Brachyptera > Brachyptera risi. The sequence continues at coordinate 8,009 of CAXFZR010000117.1, read as the reverse complement.
CTGATTTACGTTCACACACGGTAACTTACGATCGTAGGTGGGGTTACTAGAGTAGTTGAGTAGTAATGTAAACGGGGTCTTAGCAAACAAGTTCGATCGGGGGAGAGTACTGACGTCCCGTCCTTAGGCGGCCTGCCTCTTAGCACGCAGGTTCGCTTGGGGGCGGAAACGTTGGTACCCGCCCGTAGTGAGTTCCTATGCGAAGGTACTCAACACGACTTGCTATATACAAACAGAGATACGGTAGGATTCAGAACTTTGTTGTTTGAGCCGAAAGAGGTGATGGTTCATGGTTTGAGAGTCGCGAGAACAGTAGTAGAAGAACGACCCGACAAGACGCTGCAAGTTAAGATCATGAACGTTACCACTCAAGACCTAGTTATAAGGGCAAGTACTATAGTAGGAGTTTTAAACAAAATTGACTTACTTCATGATAGCTCCAACCATCAAAAAATATCTACCATTGGCTCGGGGCGCCCCACGTCTAACGGTAAGGAGATTGGCTTAGAAGATAAACGGAAAATTGACGAGTTAATTAAGTTAGATCACTTGTCTACAGAAGAAAAGGCTAAACTCTCACCGCTGTTGTACGAGTTCGCCGATGTGTTTTTCGCACAGGGTGAACCACTGGGCTTAACTACTCACACTGAACATAAAATAATTGTTAATCCCGGAACCACCCCAATTTATCAACGTCCTTACAGAGTGCCGTTTGCACTTCGGTCTGAAATGGATAGTCATATAACCGACATGTTGAATAAAAATGTTATTCGACCAAGTGTTTCACCGTGGAGCTCTCCAGTTATATTAGTAAAAAAACCGGATGCGCAAGGCGAAAAACGATACCGATTTGTAACAGACTTCAGAAAGTTGAATGCAGTTACTGTTCGCGATTCATACCCTCTGCCTTTGATAGACGAAACGTTACAACAGTTAGGCAGTAGTAAGTACTTTACGACACTCGACATTGCTCAGTCGTTTTATCAAATAAAAATAGCTGAATCAGATATAGAAAAAACAGCCTTTTCGGTCAACGGACAACATTACGAGTATCTGAAAATGGCGTTCGGGTTAAAAAATAGCCCGATGACATATCAGCGCATGGCAAACAGCCTTCTGTCAAATATTAAGGGTCGTAAGGTGTTGGTATACCTGGACGATGCAATAATAGCTTCGAACAGTATTGACGACCATTTGACCCAACTCAGAGAAGTGTTAGAGACATTTCGAGAATCGGGGCTCAAGCTACAACCAAACAAATGCAAAATACTGTGTCCTGAGGTGAACTATCTAGGTCATCTCATCACGAGTGAAGGTGTAAAAACTTGCGCCACTAAAGTCGACGCTATTCTCAACTGGCCTACGCCCACCACGGTCACCGATCTGAAGGGTTTCCTAGGACTAGTGGGTTATTATAGGAAGTTTATACCACACTATGCAGACACGGCACTTCCACTGACTAAGCTGACACGTAAGGGAGAGAAGTTTGAGTGGGGTCACCCACAAGTCCAAGCCTTTGAAACACTCCGCAAGGCCCTGGTCACTGACCCCGTTTTGATATACCCCGATTTTGCAAAAGAATTCCGCCTTATAACAGACAGTTCGCAGTACGCCATGGGCGCCGTCTTGGCCCAAGTAGTAGACGGAGAAGAGAAACCCGTGGCTTACGCTAGTCGACAGTTGAAACAGGCCGAGACTAATTATTCCTGCATCGAGAGGGAAATGAATGCCATCGTATGGGGTATAAAAACTTTCAACTGTTTTCTCTATGGTCGACCATTTCGAGTGTATTGTGATCACAAGCCAATCCAGTGGTTCGTGGGACTAAAAAACCCATCGTCCCGCCAAACTGGCTGGTCGGTACTCTTGTCGGAGTATGATTTTGAAGTCGTATACCGCCCGGGTAGTCAGATAGCAAACGCAGACGCCCTGTCTAGGGTCAGGATGAACGCTAATAAGACTGCGCGTGACGTAGGTCTAGACAACCAGGAAGAGAATCCTCTTGAATACGAGGCAGTGTTCGACAGACAGAGGATCAGGTTAGAGCAACGCGCGGATGTCAAGTTAAAACCTATCATTGATGCACTAGAGGTCGATAATTTGTGCAACGATCAATTCGCTCTAGATGAAGACAAACTCTTGTATAAGGTGAGAACTCCATCGCAAATGCAAGACGTTTTAGTTGCGCCGAGTTCTATGAAGGAAAGAATCATGTTCAATTTACACTCTACACCTTTTGCCGGCCACTGCGGCATAACGAGAACGATAGATCTCATTCGTTCACGCTTCTATTGGTTTGGGATGAACCGCGAAATCAAACTATATTGTAAAATGTGTATTTCTTGTCAACGCCGGAAAAACGTAGTACCACCAACCAAAGCTCCCCTACAGCGATACCCGGAGTTAGAGACGAAGTTTGTTCGAATCCACTTGGATATACTGGGGCCTTATAATGTGAGCGACAAAGGAAATAAATACATGTTGACCGCGATCGATGCTTTCACAAAATACATAGTCTGCGTCCCGATCGAGAACCAGACGGCTGCCACCGTCGCCCGGGCCTATGTAAATCACGTGGTAACTACATTTGGTGTGTGTGAGATCATGATTACAGATATGGGTACAAATTTTTTGTCTAGCTTATTTGAAGAGGTGTGCCGCTTGTTGCACATTAAACACCTACATACCCGAGCGTATAATCCAAAGGCCAATTCAAACGTCGAGCGGGCACACAGAACGATTAGCAATATCATGAGCCATTTCAATGAGAAAGATCCAAACTCGTGGGACGACTCGGTTCCTTTAGTTACTTTAGCTATGCGAAGTTGCGTATCAACTAGTACAGGCTACTCCCCCTTTTACTTAATGACCGGGGTGGACGTCACTCTTCCGTTTGATACTATCATTACCCCAACGCGAACTAGATACAACCTAGATTCGCATTATCCTTCGGAACTACAAGCTAGACTGTCCTACGCGTTCAAAGTCGTTCGAGAAAACTTGAAACGCGCCACCGATAAAAACGAGGCTTACTATAACCGAACGGCTCAAGAAATAACGTTTAAAATAGGAGACCTCGTCTTTCTCCACACCCCCGCACTAGCAAAGGTAGGTATGCCGAAGAAGTTAGCTAGACTTTGGGATGGCCCTTATCGCATTCTCTCTAAAAAGAGTGAAGTTAACTTTGAAATCAGACCACTGTACGGAGGCCCCGTACAAAACGTAAACGTTAACCGTCTAAAACTATACCTCGAGTTTACTCCCGACGAGCTCAATGACGACTTGAGCGTTAAACCAGTAGAAATCGATGAAAGCCATAACACGGATGCGTTGCTCGCAGAAAATAGTGTACAATTGAACATAGATACCGTAGAGAATAACATTGTAAATAATAGGTTAAGTGAAGTGGACCCGCCCCCCACGTCGGAAAGTCTAAGCGAACTGTCAGACTCCGATGATCGCGATGACGAAGTTGATCATGTATCGAACCCAGTCTTTCGTAAGCCTCTCGTTAAACAAAAAAACACCCCCTCGTCGACTTATGATCCCCGAGACCTAACAATAGCAAGTAAAATAATGCTACCGAAACCCACGACCGTACACGTTCAGGCACCGCCGCCCGTCTCGACTGGTCAAGCGACAGGTAGTGGGACTACGTCAGTCGCTGGCGAAACAAAAATACCCATTAGGTCTAAGCAAAAGAACATTCCTCCCTCAACACGAGTACTTCGGTCGACCTCAAAGAAAGTCTTATCAGTTAAATCTGTTGGAAAGGTAGCCTCACAAGTAGAGAAAAGTAACAGCCCTAAACTAGTTGTCACAAGGTGGAGGTAACAGAAAAAAAAAAAAAAAAAAAAAAAAGGAATAATAATAATAATAATAAAAATAAAACACTAATTATAAAAGCTTCAATGGTTTCTGTTTGGTTATCAAGTTTCGCACTGGCAAATTAAAATGATAATTATATGCTACCATTTGCATAGCAAGTCTAGTATGGGTCGAATGGATTCAAGCCCCATAATCAGGTAAATTCTATATATATATATATATATATATATATATATTTAATAAACGTTTATTTAAAAGAAGAATATCTGCCGGGGTAAAAGAACACATGCGGGCTGTGAGACAGGATAAAAGCACGTCAGCTCTAGCACAACACGCAAAATTTGAACAACATAAGATTGACTTCAGTAACACTAAATCATTAGCAACGGTTCCACACTTGTTAACCAGGATCATACGTGAAGCCATTGAAATAGAAAAGAGACCAAATAATTCAAATAAACGTGACGACGGGCAAAGGATTTCATCTTCATGAAAGCTCGCCCTAATGAACTGCGTCCCGCATAAGAAAACTTCCCCGTCACAACTTTTCTTCATGTATCAGGAGTCGTAGCCAATATGAACAACCTGCATAATGTTCACGCGAGTCCGACTGCAGTTGTTACCATGAGGACCGATTACTCACTGACACAAATAAAAACAAGGTCATCGACACGAAAACTGGTCCAGGAAGTAAATACCGATAACTACCCGGGACCAATGACAAGATCTCGAATGAAATCCACCGAACAAAAAACAATAACCAGTTCTGCTACCCAGGTTGATGCGTTGGGTGTGCCTGGTGTTTGTAGCCGAGCAAGATTGATCTCGTCGAACACTGCCATTGGTCCACATGATCACGTGACTTCGGCAGCCTATCGCAAGCAGTCTACGTCATTCAGTAATGCTGTGGTGGATCGTGTGATGCCATCCGGAAGCGGAGAGTTAGTACGAATGGCTCTTGATGATGGGTAGTGTCATCTACTCAAAACGTTGAGAAGATTTGACAATGCGTAGACAATCATCTACTCTGCCTGTTTTTTACGGTAAGCGGTCCAATCCAGAGAATCATATATTCAGAAATATATTCAAAATATATATATATAAATATATATATATATATATATATATATATATATATATATATATATATATATATATATATATATATATGTATATTTGTGTAATGAGTTACTTTTCATATAATATGAATATCTTGTTACATAATATCCCTGTATGGAAATCCATTCGTTAGAATTTTCACATCGGTACACACATCAATCACCACACTTGCATGAGGGTATCACACGGTAAATTCGCCTTGAAGCACACACACTGAAGTGTACCACAATGATTTCGAGCTTCTCCACATCCACACGCTTGATATGATATTCAGCACATTCAATGAAACTGGATCTTGATTCATCAATAAACGTTTGACTCGTCCGTCCTGAACGATCCACCCGCAGTCAGTCTACAATGGTAATGTAGGTCTTGCGTCAGTTGATTTCCAAAAAACATGAGCTTGATAGTGAGCTCGCTTCAAATGTTACAGTAGTGCATTGCACTCGGCAGGAAGCTTCTCAAAATCTCTGACCGAGCTTCGAAACAATTGGCTCCTTGTGTCATCTATTGATGTCATTAACGTATATGGGTCATACAACTCGCAGTTAAAGACTTCTGCGTCGCCGACGATGCCGCTGTCCATAAGTATACTCTTCTCAAATTGATGGAAAAGAGGTGCATGATCTTGCATTATGTTCCATGCCTTCGTTTTGGTTATGCCACCAAATTGACCTGATGAGTCACAACCTATTAGTCAGTAAAATGGTTCAAGACTTTGCGTAACTAGTCGCTTAAACTCATTTCATGTCTTACAACACATTTTTTTTTCTGGCAGTCCCTGATTGCAGTAGAACCAATACGTCAGTGTCACGACAACGAATATCAAGCCCATCAAAACCACAAGTGGTTGCATCGTTTTCACGCAACAGCACGCGCGTGTCGGCTTCAATTGTTTTGAAAATAAAGTATTCATTCATCTGTTTGTGTTGGATACAACCCTATCAGACCTTTTGAAACCTCCAGCTATGCAGTTTCATGCTCACCTATATTCTCCAGTTCGTTCGTTATCAACGAGACTGATATAACGAAACTATCAGAAAGTTTCGTAGATCGATCAGAAATATTGCACTTCATTTCTGAATTACCACCTCTTCTATGATCAATTATAATATCAATTGGGATAATATATAACACAAAGATAACTCTTCCAATGGATAATGTTCATTCAAGTATATAATGTTCAATAATATAGGGGGAGCAGAGTACTGTTAGATGTAGTTACTCGAGCACGTCTGGAGATCGACTGCTTCACCCAAGTTAAAATGGCCATCCCCTAAAAAGTGTGCTAGCAAACCAGAAGGGTATCAAACTCGTATAACGGTGCAAAATAAGACACCAGAAGTCTCACAAATAGGATGACCCACCCCCGAAAATGTGTGTGAGAAAACCAGAAGGGTATTGATCTCACCTAACGGTGCGAAATAACACACCAGAAGTCTTTAGCAAAAGGCCTGATTCCTTACAATCTATGGTGGCACTTTTTACTGAAATGATCATAGTTTTCGAAAAATACATCTACACGTGTACACGATGCTGTTAATTCAGCACGTACTCTCTTGTTAAATGCATCCATCAGGGATGTCTCCGAATATTACAGCATATTTTGGCAGGACGTCCCAAAACTTGAACTAATACCATTGCGTCAATGATGATACATGCACGTAGTTCAGATTGAGGTATTCCAATATAACCAACACTTTTTTCAAGGATTTTGGCAAGCTGCGCCTTGTCTGTGTGCCGGAGGGTACCATTACTCTCAGATGATGATAATGGAACACTGCTGAGTTCTTTTTTCAGCATTTCATCGACTTGTACACTTGACAGCAGAGAAACTGGGATTGCCGTTCTATCTCTTTGCGTTGACGTTTATTTCTTGTGTAGTACTGGGTTCTGAACCAGTTACAGCTATGAGCTGATTGGTTGATTGAATTTTTGTTTACATATTCTGGATCCACCCCATACACGTGCTTCTTACATGTGCAATACTGGATTTTGTTTATAATATTTCCAAGTTTAAACCTGATTCATCGTATAACCAACTGGTTATTGGCTTACTCACTCGATATCAAGTCTGCAGGAACGAGAAGTAATTCCATATAGATTTTGAATTCTAGTTCTCCGCTAACAGTTACCCGACATTATACAAGAGTCAACTCATTTTTTCCGTAATTTCGAATAAGATTATTACGTCAAAACAAAATTTGGCATGTGAAAACGTGTGCATGCATTAGTAACATGACCGAGACGCGTGGCCGAGTGGTAACACACTGAACCGTCATTCGGGAGACCGGGGTTCGATTCCCACCATGGTCGACCATCCTGACAGGGGTTTTTCGTGGTTTTCCTCTGTCGTTTAGGTTGATACTGGGATGGTTCCTAAACAACAGGCCACGACCGACTCCTTCACACCATCTGAAACACCTAATAAAATACCCTTTCATCTCATCAATCCACCATCTCATTCATCTTCCACCGACGCCAATAGATCGTAGCCATCAGTATAGTGCGTCGTTATAACCCAATATTATTAAAGCTAATAAAATAGATTCTAATGTTGAACATATCTGATGAACTCATTGCTTTTATCACGGAGCAAATATATGTATGATGTAGGAGGCCATAATAAACGAGACAAAATGCAGGATGGCACATGACAAATAACAAAGAACACGATGTTAAAATGTTTCCAGAAACTTGGGTCGGCCAAGAAATTCAAAAGTCCCACCAATTTGTCCACTATCGTTTTCCAGGATTGTCGAGAGGAAGTCGTTCATCGACAACTGTTGCCTGATGGTCGTATATTTATCTCATTCAATTAAAATGTGCTTGATGGTCAAAATTTGTCCACATAATTATCCCACCTGGGAGCTATCTTCTCTTGTGTGAAGAGGTATGCATGTTTGAGCAATGAATGGCCAATACGTGAACGTGTTAAACGGTGAAAGAAAAATGTAGAATATTTTGGAAAATTATATTGGCTATCATTCCATGGAATAACAGCAAATGGGTTTATATGCGGAACATCTGACTGGAAAAACAGCTAACACTCTTATTTGCTG
>CAXFZR010000116.1:2500-15000 GCA_964007535.1 Brachyptera risi | reverse complement strand
ACGAGTATTGAAACTAATACTATTAAACTAATATATTCACACTAATTGCAGATAATAGACGAGGCGTTGAAGTTGTGTACAGGAATCAGTGAAATTCCGATTATAGGCGTGAATTGTCTTGGTTTAGTTCCTTGTATTAAGATGCTACCAGTCGGTCGCGATTTCAGCATAAAATGGATGTATTTTCATTCAACTCTCATGAGCCAACGACACGTTCGATGACTTTCAAATTTCGAATGTGATTCAGTCACAGGTCAATCTGATTTAACGAGGTACTTTTGTTCCTCAAATATTTTTTTGTTTATATATAAACTTCAATCAAACTGAGGCGAAATTCAGTGATTTTTCTGATTTCATATCATGTAATAGCGCCCCGGTGATCGCGCACACATGACATTTAATTCACGTTACAGTCAAGATACATCCTTCAACTATACACCCCAGAAATTTGACAACAATTGCTTGATTGGTTTCTTCACAGTTACTGTTTACAATTAGCGTGTTTTTCTCGGGTGACCACTTTACACATTTTTTAATATATCTAAAGAAACTCAAACGCCTGAGGGGTATACGCCTTCTTATACATAGTTGTACATTGGGTAGTCTATCGATGTCACCCGATAACACGTCGTACACAATCATTCACCGCCGAGACAAAAGAGATTATTTATTAGCAAAAATATGTCAAGATAAGAACGAAAAGGACAGATGATATTTGCCGCTACCTCATTTGGGTATCGACACACCAAGCCGTTTGTGCTAATTGATGGTGGAGACGCTCGATCGGCTCTTTCACATTTAGACAAGAAGTATTTTGTCAAAACGTATCAACTAAAAAGTCGGCTAAAAGTAGTGATTTCTAAAGCAATCATTTGGCCATGTGGACTGTGAGTATGTTTTCGCAGAAAAAAATATGTTTTATTTATCGGTACAAAATGACCCAGAAGTCTCAAACCAAAATATTACTTTACATTCATTACTATACCAAAAATGTGATGCTATCGATTAGGTAATCGTATTGAATTATGGAACCAATTAGAAAATTGATAATTACTGAACATACTTGTTTTATGCCTAGGTTGGTTAGTTGTCACCTCACGGTCATAGAACATTGTTATTGATTATTGAGTGTTATTAGTTTTTTTACGCTTTTTTCACACACAGCCCTCTCCATCTTTGCACAACCATTTATAATGAACTACCTGCCGATATAACTAGCCTCACCAAACTTCCATCTATCAAATACAACCTGGAATCTTTTCTACTCCAGAACCCCTTCTATGACCTCAATGTATTCCTTACTTCGAAGTCACACTAGAGTTAGACAATCATTGCATCATAGCATAGGGTTATATAATATCATTCTGTCATCTTCAATCATATCTCTCTGTCTCCTCATTTTTATATCTAGTTGTAAGTTTTTATATTTCCTATATTTGTACCATGTGCGAATCTTTGGACTAAATAGAATGAAAAATAAAAAATGGTCATGTTATTGTTATTATTGAAAATGATCATTATACGTCGTCGCGCGGCAGTCGATATCTTCTATTTATATTGGGTTTAACGACGGATTGTAATGATGATCAGCCTGATCTATTGGCTTCGGTGAATGATATATGAGATACTGGGATAATGAGAAGAAAAGTTATGTTATTATGCTTTTTGGGGATAGTGGGAAGGAGTCGTCCTTGGCCTGTTCCATGTATCAACCTCAACGACAGAGGGCATCAAGCACGATGCACCTCTGACCTCAGTCAGGATAATCGACCAGGACGGAAATCGAATCCCGGTCTCCTGAATTATGGTTCAGTGCGCTAGCCACTCGACCACCAGTGTCAGTTGCACAGTAAATATCCAAGACGAAGCTGAAGGCCTTCCGAAATATAGGTCACTAATGCCAGGAGCCACAACCTTTCGTCATCTCTCTCATCCTCATTCCTTTAATTCGTATAACGATTCATTCATCACGTCAGCAGAACGAGAATTCTTATTTATTATGATCCATTCACATAATCATGGATGAGCGAAAGCGAAGAATCAATTTGGCCGTTTACATGAAAAAATAAAAATGTCACAATAAATATGTTGATGAAACGTAATAATACTTGTGAATTTTTTTTTTGTATCCTTCTCCCCCCTTGGGATTACCGAACAAGACATCATAGAGAGAGACCATTCTGTGTGGTTCTTATCCTCGGTCAGGACTCACGTCATAGTCGTGTGTTGACGCTGGAAGTGTGCATGTCGGGACTGACAATTCCTTATGCGCGCTTCTCAAAATAATTACGGAAAACTACTTCGATAAAGTACTATTCGGTATCGCTCACAAATTCTCGCTCCCTACAAATAATGTATGCATTCAAAAAATTATATTTATAGACAGTCTCTTCAGTATTCTGTTCTACAAACGAAAACAGATAATATATGAAGTTATTACATCTCGTAAATGAAATATACAAAATTGGGTTATTTAAATCGTGATAATGTGTACCTAATCGACCCTACGAGCAAAGGTCTCATCGCGTGGACTTATAATAGTAACTGGTCTCATCCTCTTCAGGGTTCAAGTATTTGCTGATTGCTGTCATACCAGAATAGACCTCTACTGGTTTTGAGTAAAATTGGGTATTCCGGCAAATTCCCATAAGAGAATAACAACGGGTTATTTTTGTCAATTTTATTCAAACGCCGAGATGAAATTTCAACAGAATGGTAATATGATCTCAATAGGCCCTTACCCACATGTTTTTACGAAGTTACAATTAATTTGGTTCGGTCGTTTTCAAAAAAATTATATATTAAATTGAAAAAATGAAACAATTGCAATTCCCTGAAAATAATTGAGTAGATTTTTGATTTTTCACTTTTTAATTGAATTTTTTCGAGACGTAAAACAGTCCGCTGGATCCGAATCTGGGCACGAAATCTCGCTGAAAAATTCCAATCGACCGCAACGTCGCCTGAAGGTGACGGCTATTTCGATGCTGGGTGGCGGCGTCGTCGTCGATCCGAGTGCGGTAGCGCGATGCGGTCTTCAGATTCATGCGGCAATCTTGCCTCTGGAGCCGATGAAACCGTCGGCAAAAAACGTTGCCAAAGTTGTGTCCGTAGAATACGTCCGAAACTGCAGAAGGACGGCCGCCTGCTGCTATACGGACTCTCCTGCAAAGTCCGTTTACACGAAAAATGACCCAAAATGGCCACCATCGGGACGAGAAAGACGATAAGAAGAAATTAATTTTTGGGTTTCAAACTGGTCAATCAGGTCGGGGTAGGATTTGTGATACCCACCTATACCTTGATCTCGGATACGGAATTCATGATTCTTTTCGAAAGTGAAATGCTCGCCATTTCCACATCGGTGACCCGATTCAGCCAGTTTTCCAGCACGTGAATTTGGATACAATAATGTGCGAATTTATCGAAAAAAAAATCGCATACAATTCGATTGACGATTTTTTTTTTTTGAAATGTGTCGGCCGCCGTGATCTCAAAGAAAAACATGCCGTGGCGGGTGAACGGGTGGCGACATTTCAAACCCAACATTACTCCAACTCAAGTCCGCCATTTCGTATTATGGCGTGTCGTCACATTATGCGTGACGTCACATCGTGTCCATGACGCGCTATGGCCTTTCTCGCCCATTGTTGAAATTTAAGTAGAAGTAAAGTCATTTATTATTGGTTTGAAAAGTCGCGAACGGGTGGGCCAAATCGATCCGGGTTAAAACCACCGGATAGGAGACGACGTTTTACTGAACTATTTTCGGAAAATCCATTTTCCGAGCAATGGTGTCGGCGGCCGAAGAGTGCTCATCTTCCCGGTGATATTGCGGGTTACCAGACAAACGCACGAACTCGAGATGAACAGATTCGGTAAGGTTTTGTCGAGTCCTTTCATAAAAGACCCGGTCGAATAAGATGGGACGCCTGGTTCGACCGGGTACGTGTCGGCGCGGTCCCGCGGACTTTCGACGCCACCGCCGTCGACGGAAGTGCGAAAGCGGAATGCAGTTTCTAGATTCTGGCGGGGATCGATCACCTCTATCACCGGTGAAAATTTCGTAGTCGTCGGACATTTGCGGAAGATATTTGTGAAAAACTCGTTTCTCCGGCGATGAAAGACAAGTCCGCAGGACTCGAATCCCGAACCCCCGCGACGGTTTTCGGCAAGAGGTGGTGAATTATCGTACTTTTTGGCGTACGACATTCACCGAAGACGAGAAAAACTTTCCGGGGGGTGTTCGGGGTTCGATTCCCGAGAACTCGCAATTCGTCTTTGGCGAGTACGTAGTGATCGGGCTTCGGAAGTTGAAGGAATAGAAAGTCGGCCTCTGAGAAAAATCTCATCGGGAGTAGAACACTTCTGTGGCTGGCAAGTTTCGGTAGAGGCGGACTTTGATCACGACTTTTATAATTGATTTTATAATTTTTTAAACTTGAAAAAACGTGATTTAGACACCAAAAAATCGATAGTTTCGATCGATATTTAATAGGCCTATCATCATTTCGATTCGTTCGAATGGAATTCCTGATATTCCGATATGTTTGATATAGCACTATTCGGTATCGCTTACAATTTCTTGATTGAACGGCAACACTACAAATAATGTATTCATTCAAAAAAATGATATTAAAATGATATTATATTAATTATTTTACAGACAGTCCTATATGGACAGTTTCTTCAGTTCTCTGTTTTACAGATGAAATCAGATAACATATAAAGTTATTCCATCTCATAATTGAAATATACAACATTGGGTTATTTAAATCGTGATAATGTGTAGGCCTACTTAATCGACCCTACGGGCAACGGTCTCATCCTCTTCAGGGTTCAAGTATTTATATACGAGCCTATAAATTAGTGAAAATCGTTAAAATGTTTATGATAAATAAAAAGGTAAATATTTTTAGAAAACAAGTAGATTTTTCATTTTGAATTGAGAATGCGATTATTTTTATATACACTGCAGATTTGGACCCTAAAGATTGGGCGACCATTGGTTGTAGAAATCAACTTTTTTCGATTGAATATACATTAGAAAAAAATAGAAATATATCAATATGAGATAGATGAAGAGTAAAAATAAATATATACATAAAAATGAAATGAATGAAAAAAACATACAAATATTAGAATATAAAAAACTTGTTGACAAATTGTTCATTCGTGTAAACTACACGCTCAGCAAAGGATTGCGAGTTCATGATTGTTTTTCCTTCGCATCCAGTGAATCGTCCATAATAAATATCACCTCAGAGCAGCTGATAACGCTGTAACCTGATCTATTCTTGAGCTCGATCACTTTTATTATCGTCATTCCACTGTATTGAGGGTCTCAATTGACCGTCTATCATGTCAATTATCACTAACGGTTGGAAGCTTCAATCCTGCAAAACGTTCGGCGGCATATTTTGCTTTGACAGTAATAAATCAAACTACCAATTTGTCAGCTGACGGGTCAAACCCTGTAACCTATCTAGGCAACTCAAATTTCGTCCCTGTATAAAGGGCTTGCCTATCTTGCCCGAAATAGTTTTGAGAGTGACTAGTGTAGCCTCAAATACGCAAGTCATGTCAATTCCCGATGCAGAGTTACTCCAGAGCTGGGAAACATGAGGGTGAACTGTTGAATCTTATTCTTATGCACGGTGAATAAAGTAGGCGTACTGACCATATTGTGAATAAGATTATTGTAATTCTCAATCATTTCTCTCATCAATATTCAGTTTACCGTTCTCCATCAAGTATAGTGTATCGTTTTCCTTTTAATTTGTGACTCTGTGGAGCAAAGAAGACTCCAATGTAGATAGAAGATAGATGCATTGAAAAATCACTTGAAGACATATATTTGCCACCCTCGGTATAGCTCGGTCAGCTGAGACACCGCTTCAGAAACTGAGGTCACCGTTGGGTGTGGGTTCGAGTCCCGCATAAGAAATTGGTCTCAATTTGTGAGCTTCCTCTCATTTATCATCACTTAGTTTCAGCATCATCTGCCCATTCGCACCCCCGTATAAGGTAGCTGTTGGTGGGGTCGTTAAGCAAACATCAATCATCATCATATGTGTATTTACTTCACTGTTTCTATGCATCATTAGATTATGAAGTACGTATTTTGAATTGAACATCGAATGTGTAGCAATATAATATGAGACATAGTGTAGCCTAATTTGTACCGCAAAAAAAATAGTTGGTTTATAAAATATATTTCGTTGCAAAGCTCAAGAACGCTCTTGCCCATCCATCTATATGATAGCTGTAATGCAACGTAGTATACATATACCTCTCCTCTATCAGTCTGTCATTTCATCCAGGGATAACAGTGATCCAGGATACAGGCTGTACGTGGACGATCAGGAAGTCCTGCAAGGATCAGGATTCAATCCTGAATTGCCGACTAAAATCATTGCTCACGGATACACTACCAACCTCTTCGACAAAGTCATCCAGGAGACTAAAGATGGTGAGCATTCAGCTGTTCGGAGGAGCGAATGAAGTTGCAGGATAATTGTCAGTCAATTGAAGATTAGAAAAAAAGATATTCAATCAGATGAATGAGTGATTATATTCAATTGTGAGCCAGAAAGACAAATGTCACTGGTAACTGAAGTCCACTGCCAGATATGATATATGAGGATTATTCATGGTCCAATGCTCGTTCTCACTCATTAAATTATTCCATCAGATTCTTCCATGCACTTGTCTTTAGTGGAAACATTTTCATTTTTCAATCATTGCCCATCTTTCTCGATTGCTACGTGTTCGAACGGCTTTTATGGATCCGGAACTTCCTCATGTAACATTCGTTTAGCCCATACAAATATGAACGAGTTAATCTTGTTCATTGATAGACATATTGATGATCTCCTTAGGATGATGGAGAATAGCTTGTGAGGTCAATGTCAATGAGGAATGATCGAGTCTGATGCCACAGCTTTTTTCCCCGTCAAGTTACCCCTACTACTCGCCTCGTTTGCATGGGAATCACTATCTCTTCACCGAGATTAGAATCTCTCACCCCAACGAAGCAAGTAGCGGGGGTAACCAGTCGGGCAGAAAAGCTCCGACGTCAGACTCATCTCTCGGATTCTCTCCTCGACATCGAATTTAGGCCTATACAATGCTGATTGTGAACTGCTGAATAACTGTTTTTTTCTGTAGAATACCTCGCCTTGATGGAATGCAATGTAATTGGCGTGGGCTACGGTCCCCTTGTTCCTCGGCCACTGTACAACGTTGCCAAGCAGCACGGTCTTCTGGTCGGCCGATATCTAGCTGACCTCATCGACTTCCTGGTGGACAGCGCTGGTGCCGAGTTGTCAGACTTTCACCTGATCGGCCACAGTCTGGGGGCTCAGGTGGTGGGGATTGCAGGTGGCAACGTCGCAGGGGGCAAAGTTGCCAGGGTTACTGGTATGTAGTATTTGGCCGAAAAATCGTGATTCTTTTCATCAGTGAGAATTGCAGGTACGTTCTTGGTTTTGAACTGAAGAACTCGTGAAAAGTAGTGAAACTAGAAGAGCGCGTCTCTCAACAAATGATAAAAAGTTGACAGTTCATTTGGAACATCCCGTTGGCCATATTGGGATTTATGACGCATTCTGTTTGTTTTTTATATTGTGTTTAACGACGCACTGTAATGATGACTAAGATATATTGGCGTCAGATGGATGATTAATGAAATGATGGGATGATGAGATGGCGTTTTTTTTTATAATGGGAAGAATAGTGGGAAGGAAGCGGTCGTGACCTACATTGTGGGAACCATCCTGGCATTGTAGCCTAGACTACAGAGGGAAACCCCGAAAAAAACGTGTAAAGATGGACGGTAGCGGAGATCGAACCGGGTCCGACATGCCCACTACCTCTCGGGTCACATGGAGCAAGTGAGTTAACCACTCAGCTACCTGTGCCGGTAATTCTGTTGTTACTTCTACTGTCGAATCAGATATTTTTCACGTTTCCAATTGAATCGGAAAAAATCTTCAGGCAGTGTTTTTCAGTGAGTCAAAATTTGGAAGTTATTCAACTGTTGACTCGTTATCATCTTCGATTACATATGCCAGTTAGCCAGTTAGCTAATCAGTCAGTGAGACTATCATGCTCTTGAATGGAATATCGATAACCCGGCCTTCTTCTCAAAACCTCATCTATCTTCCTGATAGGCCAATAACATATCCATTGTACATACATAATTCAAAACGATTGAATACGGTTATAACTCCATGTGTTCACAGGATTGGATCCAGCCTTGCCATTGTTCGGCTCCGAAACCGATGATAACAGAATAGACCCGAGTGACGCCGAACTGGTCGACGTGATCCACTCGGACGCTGGTGTGGCCGGGTTCATGGCACCTCGTGGGCACGTCGACTTCTACCCCAACAAGGGCAAGCAGCCCCAGCCGGGCTGCGGTCTGGACATAACAGGTGAGATATCATGACTTGATGACGTGGCTCATCGACGAACACTTTGGAGATGTTGTATCAATAATCAAGATGCATTGAGGGTTTCGTTGGTTTGCCGGTTGGAGATGGTGAATTATCTAATTCGAAAACACGTCACATTTCGTCAGTACTTTTCTGAGAATCAAAGATCGCTGCTGGTGTTCTTATCTATGTGTTGTTGTAGTCCTATTCAGTGTTGTCCTGTAGAAACGGCTGACATACTGACAAACTTGATGATAACTGTTATCAGCTGAGGTGACGTAAACGTGAAGTCAGTTCCTCTTATCAGTGGTCAAAATCCCACCCACGATCAGAAGCACGATCGATACTTATTGAAATGTGGCCCGTGAATTGGAACACATTTCCAACATAGTAGAGATAGGAAGTGAGGACACCATCTTCAACCGGCAAACCAACGCCACCCAGATGCGTCTTGAGTTGTGTACAGTACTGTCCTGAAGGAAGTTTAACTCCGTGTTAAAGATTCGTATCACTTGATGACATCCAATAAAGGGTAACAGCGGCCATGTTCGCTTATTTTTGTCAGGTGTCGGCCCGCCGAAACCTGTTTTATATTCACTGCCCGGATTACCAACGTGTGAGTAGATCCAACTGGCAGTTGAAACACGAACATGGCCGCCGTTTCCAGATATATTGGCCCAACCGGAATAACCTGATCTGGTACACGGCTCGTCGCTGAAATGGACCTTCAAGTGTATCCAACTACATAACACAACACAACTCAATTAACTGATTGGTTTCTACACTACCAATTACTCTCGCTAGCTGTGCTAGGGAGCGACTGCTCAATTCCACAGAGAAGATGGCCACCGGAGTTTTGTCGGTATTGAAGTTTGCTATGTTATCTACCAGCTTACACAATTTCAAATAGGCCTATATCATCATGGCCACCTAAATGTGAAACATTCAGGTTTTGGTAGCATGACGGAAGAGTGCTCTCTGAGCAAAGATCGATGAGACCTTGGAGCCTGTTTTGTCGATCCAGATTGCTCTGGTGTGACAGAGAGAACTGGCGTCATCTGTTGAGAGCTCAGTTCAGAAGCCAATTGGATTACATTGCACTCTCACTATTATACTAGGCAAACGCGTTATGTGTTTCCGCGTTGATGGATTAGCTGGAACATATCAACTCATCTTTGGATTGGTTATTATATATATATATATATATATATATATATATATATATATATATATATATATATATATATATATATATATATATATATATATATATATATATATATATATATATATATATATATATATATATATATATATATATATATACACCTTGAGATCCAAACCATAACATCACTGCCATCTTATTTTACATAAAAAATTCATATGATGATGAAGAAGGCTTAGTTTTTATCGTTTACAATCAAGTGGTGACACTTGTTGCTTTGATTTGATAGGTATCTTGATAGCTTTGAATAATTAACACGAATTACATTAAATATTTTTTTACATCGGAACGGCTGATCCGATTCGAGTGAAAGTTCGGAATAATGTGTATCATTATCAGATCTGAATTCCCTGAGAATTTGAATCCTCTCAGATGAAATATTTTTCACGAATTATTTTTCCTCTGGGTTATTCTAATGGGATTTTTGAAAACTTTGGAATGAGTTTTCTCAGAAGTGGTTAAACCGATCGCGCCTCAAAACTTTGCAGTATCGAATTAGATAAGGATACTTGTGTGTGCCAAGTTTCAACTGATTTTGAATTTTCGTCTGACCTGTGGAGCGCGAACAAAAAAACAAACAAACAAACAAACAAACAGGCACTTTTTTTCGGGTATGGCGAAATTGAGTCTCCACTTCGCTCATCCAATTGAAAAAGTTCATGGATATTCCTCAGATTTTCACCCTCAGTTACTGGAGATCTGCCTGACCGACTGAAGGTACGTATACTTCAAAATATTATCAATTTGATATTCCTGCTGCTAAGAAAAGGTGGTGAACAAACGGATGTGAAAACCACCAGCATTTTGAAGAGAATTATCAGATGATACTCGATTCGAGTCAAACTGAAGTCTTTGCTCACGCTCATCTGATAATTGTGATATACACATGTCACTCACATAATCGAAAAGCATCAGAAAGATTGCATTCTACAAAGGGCAGTGCATGACGATTAAACATATGAATTTGATCAGGATTTGGAACATATAGGCTTCTGTCAAGTACCATAGAACCATAGAAATACAGTGAAATGATGGACTACCAACCATTCTGATTGGTCAATTTCAACTGGTGGACATTGTTGTCTGTCTCCTGCAACAATGAGTGACGTCACTTGACAGAAGCCTATTGTGCGGAATCCTAATGATATTTCAGAATGAATATTGGTATGTTATACCTCACAGTGTTATTCATATTACATCCCCCAAGGATGATCATGTTTGTTCCCTTAATTCATCGTGAATAATGGTTTTTCCAATGTGAATTAATTTTCACGTACATTCCAACAAAATGTTCAAGTACCGTCATAAGCATAACATACTCATCATTGAAACCATGTGAAAGATCCTGAAGCATTAGGTGTATACAAAACCAATGAAAGTATGGTAAAAATATGGAAATTGCTTTTACAAGTTCTGACATAAGTGAGTACCTGGCTACCAAAAACAATATATTCATGAGTAACAAACTTCAAAGTTCAAGATCAGTTAACCGGTGATATTGGAAGTGAGATATTCTAATCGTAATCAAAGTTTTAAATTGTATGGGAGGATTTTCCTCTCTTCTTTGGAGAACCAAACATTGTGACATTATCAGAAGTGCGAATGTATTCACACTCTCAACATATCAGATGAAATTGGTCGCATTTTTTCCTGATGCACTGATTTGTATTCAACAGGTAGCTGTTCCCACGAAGTGTGCAGGGACTGGTTTGCCTACTCTGTCCAGAACCGGGACGCTTATCCTGCCATCCAGTGTTCCTCCCTGGAAGAAGCCACCAATGCTTCGTGCACTTCCAGCGTGCAGGGCATGATGGGGGACAACATAAGAGACACGTAAGTCTTGATTGATTAAGCCTGAATTAGCTGAATTAGTGTCGGTCAAAGTTATGTCTCTTAAACACGCCGTAAACGAGCAACATCATCCGTCAACATGTTGACTCAACAAGCTTGACGTCGTGTAAGGACTCCGAAAGCATCTGTTGACGTGCTTTCTGCCATCTTCGGTGACAAGTATCAACTAGCCTCCGCACTGGCGCTTTTATGGATAATTTATTGAACAGATTCGACTTTTGACCAGTTTCGACTTTTATTCATGATATTGGCTATTAATTCTTCATGACGAATGTAATCTGAGAGTATTGGCCTGGGTTTACGCGTGGTTTAGTTTCCGAAGGGCTTTGCTCAATTCTTTTAAAAAAATATGCATTTTGAGAAAAAGAGCAGTTGATAATCTGCAACTAAACAGAATGCTCAAATTTTGCTGAGCAAAATGCTCAACAAAAGTTGTCGGTAGAAATCACGTATATTCAATGATAATACATCATTTGACATGTAACCGTGCCATAATTGGTCAAAAGCCGTCAATATTGATGAGAAATAGAGCATGTTTTCAATTCTCGGCAACATGTTGACGACGGCAGCCATCAACATGTTGCCTTCATGTATAGGCAAGATGATAAATACGGGTTGCCGTATTTATTGACCAGGCTGTCAACATGTCGAGTCAACATTTTGACGGCTGAATGTTGATCGTCATGGTGTGTTTCAAAATATTGAAATGCTGATCAAATTTCCGTCTCATAATCGGAGGATGATGATGCCTGACCACAGTGTGAAACCATAGCCGAAAGACGTACTACCAATGCATAAAACATGGGAGATATACTACATAGACATAAATACACACATAGACATAGACATAAACATAGACATGCCACTCCTAGAGGAGACAAAATACATACTATACTATACACGA
Source organism: Brachyptera risi (assembly GCA_964007535.1). Taxonomy (NCBI): domain Eukaryota; kingdom Metazoa; phylum Arthropoda; class Insecta; order Plecoptera; family Taeniopterygidae; genus Brachyptera; species Brachyptera risi. The sequence goes on along the minus strand of CAXFZR010000116.1, from coordinate 2,582 downwards.
GATAGAGATCATACTCAAACAGAGTTATACAGAGGAAAACTATCGATACATGTTACGCTGTGTTGAAATAAAACTGACTGAA
>CAXFZR010000115.1:0-16000 GCA_964007535.1 Brachyptera risi | reverse complement strand
TTTCCCCACGCTAGAATGCCAATATTTCACATCGTCTGAAAGTTACCTGTCAAAAGACAAACATTTGACTTCCTTGTGCTCTTGAGATGAAATTCTCACTGATAATTAATCAATTACTGAATTAATAACTTTTCCACCAACTTTCAGACTGCATACAAATTCCCTCTTAATTACCTCGTGATGAATTTTCTCTTTTTCCCTATGACAATATCAATCTTTGCACTAAGTTTTTAATTAAAACTGTTTGGCTCGTATAAGCGAGCCGTCGTGTGATGGTTTTGGCGGGGAGTGGCTGGGGGGGGGGGAGACGTTTTGTGGCCACAGAAAATGTCGGCGAAATGATTTCCGTTCAATCATTGCGTCTGAATTAATTAAATTATGAATGTCAGATCTGGACGAGCGTTCGGGAGCCACTTGCCCTGATTGTGATCGTGTAATGCACCCTGTCAATTGACTTCTATTCGAGATTACTCCAGTGGTATGTTTGAAATGAGAGAGTTAACATCATTGTTGTCACAATGGGAAGGGAACCACGGACAACCGATCAAGATGAGGTGGAAAGCAAATAATTCATTTTTCTCTCTTTTTACAGTCTGTGATCACGTTATGAGTCTACATATCTTATCACCTTTCTGAAGTTATATTTGGTCGTTAAATTTTCCCGAAGATCTTCTCAATATATTCCAGTACGACACACTTTCCACCCCCGGACTGAAAAACAAATTTCATTCGACTTTTTTCATTTTATTTTTCAAATTGATGACATCCTTCTTTTCGATTCCAACCTTTTTTTTGATCCGAATATTGTGATGGTCAGTCTAACCGTCTGACCTTGATGCTATGTTAGCTACATGAAACTATCTCACAAATGTACCTTTCTTCAGAAACTAATTTCTTAGGATCGTGATCTTTTCTTTGGATATGTATCAGATATATCCACTATGTTTGAACCAGATTTGTGTGGATATCTCCAGAAATGAAAATTTAAAGGAAGTATGAACATTAATATTTATGGGTTTTTTCACCAGCCAGAAAAAAACGTAAATTCTGAATTCCATAAAAAACGGGGTATTCGAATGAACCAAACTTGGTTTAGGATGTAACAGGACTTCCGCTTAGGGGTAGGCTATTAATCGAATGTGGTTAGGTTTCAGACATAGATCTATATGACCGAGACACGTGACTCAACGTCAAGAAGGTGTACATATCTGTGTATTGCCAGTAGCTTCACACCGCTTTGCAAACCAGGAAGTTTCCCACATATTAGACATAATATATCAGTGATAATATAGATAGCCTTGCTTGGATTCTATTTGTAAATGCCCAATATGGGCGCCGAGATTAGAACGAGCATATGTCGCTATCGGCTGCAGGAGTAACGTATCTCAGTGAGGTGATATAGAATGCCTTGCTTGGATTCTAATTGTAAATGTCCAATATGGGTGCCGAGATTGGAACGAGCACATGTCGCTTTCGGCTGCAGCAGTAACGTATCTCGGTGAGGTAATAAGATGAGCGTAGCGAAGCTGTCCATTTCACACCCTGAAAAAAAATGGGCTTCGTTTTTATGTTTTTTTTTTTTTTTGTAATTATGTACGCGGTATACAGGTCAGAGAAATGAATCAATCAACTTGAAACTTTTTCTGAACGTTGATGTCATACCAGAAGAGCCTGGGATTGTTGTTCAGAGGAATCGGTCGGAATGTTTTCCCGGAAAATAATCGGAAAGTTTGGAAAATCCTCATAAGAATAACCCGAGGGAAAAATACTTGAATAACAAGAATTTTTCAAAAGCTCTCAAATTCTCACAGAATATGAAAAATACTATTATACACCTTTTCAGAGATTTTTACAACAATCGAATGAGAAATAATGAAGAAAACGCAATAAACGTGTACATTTTATTGAATATTTGGATCAATTGGTCTTGCAAAGTGTTTATGCGACAGGATGCAGGCTACTATAAATATCAACAAGTTGCAGGTGAGGTTTTTGAACGTTTGTAGTAAGTCAAGGTTTGTAGATGTAAATTGAGCTGACAAGTTATTTTTCATTCTAGATTGCCATACTTCTAAGCTCATCTCACAACGCGCATCCCGCGTTTTCCTAGTATAGAATGCCTTGCTTGGATTGAATTTGTGAATGTCCAATATGGCCGCCGAGATTGGAACGATCACATGTTGCTATCGGCTGAAGGAGTAACGTATCTCGGTGAGGTGATATAGAATGCCTTGCTCGAATTCTATTTATTAGACGAGCTTTAGCGAGGATTCAATTTGACATACTGAAAAAAATTGGTGTTCGTTTTTATGTTTTTTTTTTTTGTTTTTTTTTCATGTTTTTTTGTCGGTTCTCCACAGGTCAAACGGCTACAGCTATCAACTTCAAACTTTTTTCGTCATGATTCCTCATCTAACTTAGATCTGTATAGTTTTGTGGCATTATCGGGTGGTAACTTTTTTTTTTATGAATTTCAGAAATTTCAAAAATCCCCATTAGAATAACCCGGAGGAAAATACTTGAAAAATCAAAATTTTTCAAGACCTCTCAAATTTTCGCCGAATATGAAGGAAACTATTAAGCACATTTTGAGAGATTTTTCGCATCAATCGGATAAGAAATAACGAAGAAAACGCATTTATAAAGCATTTTCCCATCAATTTAGGCTATTACGGGAACCAATTAAATCTATAGCAACAAGTGTCACCAATTAATTCGAAACGATTGAAATGAATGAAGAGGAAGGCCGTGACATAACTGATTCTCGTAAGGTTTTTGAACGTTTGGAGTGATCCAAGGTCTGTAGATGTAGATTGGGTTGACAAATTATTTTTCATTCTAGATTTCTATACCCCTAAGCTCGTCTAACAACGCGCATCCCGCGTTTTCCTAGTAAATGTTCAATATGGCCGCCGAGATTGGAACGAGCACATGTCGCTATCGGCTGCAGGAGTAACGTATCTCGGTGAGGTGATATAGAATGCCTTGCTTGGATTCTATTTGTAAATGTCCAATATGGGCGCCGAAATTGTGACGAGCACATGTCGCTATCGGCTGCAGGAGTAACGTATCTCGGTGAGGTGATATAGAATGCCTTGCCTGGATTCTATTTGTGAATGTCCAATATGGGCGCCGAGATTGGAACGAGCACATGTTGCTATCGGCTGAAGGAGTAACGTATCTCGGTGAGGTGATATAGAATGCCTTGCTTGAATTCTATTTGTAAATGTTCAATATGGCCGCCGAGATTGGAACGAGCACATGTCGCTATCGGCTGCAGGAGTAACGTATCTCGGTGAGGTGATATAGAATGCCTTGCTTGGATTCTATTTGTAAATGTCCAATATGGGCGCCGAGATTGTAACGAGCACATGTCGCTATCGGCTGCAGGAGTAACGTATCTCGGTGAGGTGATATAGAATGCCTTGCCTGGATTCTATTTGTAAATGTCCAATATGGGCGCCGAGATTGTAACGAGCACATGTCGCTATCGGCTGCAGGAGTAACGTATCTCGGTGAGGTGATATAGAATGCCTTGCCTGGATTCTATTTGTGAATGTCCAATATGGGCGCCGAGATTGGAACGAGCACATGTTGCTATCGGCTGAAGGAGTAACGTATCTCGATGAGGTGATATAGAATGCCTTGCTTGGATTCTATTCGTGAATGTCCAATATGGCCGCCGAGATTGGAACGGGCACATGTCGCTATCGGCTGGAGGAGTAACGTGTCTCGGTGAGGTGATATAGAATGCCTTGCTCGGATTGAATTTGTAAATGTCCAATATGGCCGCCGAGATTGGAACGAGCACATGTTGCTATCGGCTGGAGGAGTAGCGTATCTCGGTGAGGTGATATAGAATGTCTTGCTTGGATTCCATTTGTGAATGTCCAATATGGCCGCCGAAATAACGTGTCTCGGTGAGGTGATAGATATTTATGGTTCAGGTGGAGCTGATCACTCAAACCCACGTCACACAACCGAGTCCACTCTGTTCCGGTATACGCTCTTCAGGCGCCTCGGCTAGCCGAAGTTATGAGCCGGACACGGCCGAAAGCCCTCAGGCAAACTTCCCCCGACCTATTCGTATTGTAAACACCCATGACGTCATACAACGTGTAGGCCTACCCGAGTTATTAATCTATTTTCTCGTCGCGCGCTCTGCTCGGTAAGAGATTAGTAGCGTGGTGGGGGAAGGAGGCGGCGGAGGGGTGGGGCCAAGGGGGGGAGGGGAAAGTTTGAAGTCTCATTACTTAATGGGAAATGACGCTTGGGACATTTTCTCTATTCACAGTTTTCGGAGGGTGAAATGTAAAAAAAGAACGCTATTTGAAGAAATATGCATGTTGCTAAGGCTGTTTGGGATCCAGGCTGGATGCAGTGCTTGTGGTTGGAGGATGGAGCTGAATCAGAACTGGTATGAGATGATCACGATCGCGAGTTGGTATGAGAGATGACTATCATGATTAAATACTCTGAATGTTCCTCTATAGATTCAGGATTCACGTCACATCGGTCGTTTATTTCTGTGACTATAACTTGTGGATCGCAGCGTGTAGCTGTTTGTAACGTGGGCCTGCTGTCACAGATATACGTTAAGAGACGCGAGAGAGAGAGAGAGAGAGAGAGAGAGAGAGAGAGAGAGAGAGAGAGAGAGAGAGAGAGAGAGATACGTTTATATGAACTGTCATGGAAATCTGTGTACACATTGATTTGAAACTATATATATAACTAGCCAAACGCAACATAAGCGTTGTAAGATGAGCGAGATATCTGAATAAGTTATAATAGTCGTTATGCACTTGCTACTTCATCGACTCTGGTATTCTACACACCTTGATGCATATGAAGAAGACTTCATCGTTGGGCAAATCTTGAATCTAGAAAGCAGTGAATCTCGGCAACCTTGATGTGCCTTGATTTCTATGATGATATTCGATGAATAAAACCAGTTAATTCAATTTTTTCCTTCAGAACGGCTGGCTCGAATTGCATACAAAATGGTGATAATGTGTATTATTCATGTATACATATTCAGAAAAAATTTCATCTCGTTTGGAGAGATTTTATTTCTCAACATTTTCCGCCCGGCCATTCTTATGGGGTTTTTGGGAACTTTGAGATGATATTTCTCAAAATCGGTCCAACCGATTCATTCCAAAAACTATACAGTTCTAAGTTGGATGAGTTGGCGTGTGCAGAAAGAAGTTCCATGTTGATCAGTCAAACCCTGCGACGTGTGGAGTGCACACAAAAAACACACAGACAAAACCCCATAAGAGTGGGATGAGTGGCACCACGCTCATGTAGGCCTAATCAAGTCCATAGCTTTCGGCTTATTTGGCCTACTTTCAGGAAGTTCAGGAAAAAGTTCAGAAAAAAGTTCAGAGAATGATCCTGGTAGTGTTCATCGGAGGTTCCAGACCTGTTCACGTATAAATCCGTGCAACCATGTCAGTCTCACAAATCTGTAGCAAGTGTTGCTATCTCATCGATCAGCCTAACTGCTGAATAGGTAAGCATGTCAATCATAACTCCAACAGTAACAAAGGAACTCTTCTGTCCTGCATTTTGAGGACAAGTTTGTGACTGGGTAAGGGTTGCTATCTCATCGATCAGCCTAACTGCTGAATAGATAAACATGTCAATCATAACTCCAACAGTAACAAAGGAACTCTTCTGTCCTGCATTTTGAGGACAAGTTTGTGACTGGGTAAGGGTTGCTATCTCATCGATCAGCCCAACTGCTGAATAGGTAAACATGTCAATCATAACTCCAACAGTAAGAGGAACTCTTCTCTCCTGCATTTTGAGGACAAGTTTGTGACTGGGTATAAGGGTTGCTATCTCATCGATCAGCCTAACTGCTGAATAGGTAAACATGTCAATCATAACTCCAACATAACAAAGGAACTCTTCTGTCCTGCATTTTGATGACAAGTTTGTGACTGGGTGAGGGTTGCTATCTCATCGATCAGCCTAACTGCTGAATAGGTAAACATGTCAATCATAACTCCAACAGTAACAAAGGAACTCTTCTCTCCTGCATTTTGAGGACAAGTTTGTGACTGGGTATAAGGGTTGCTATCTCATCGATCAGCCTAACTGCTGAATAGGTAAACATGTCAGTCATAACTCCAACAGTAACAAAGGAACTCTTCTCTCCTGCATTTTGAGGACAAGTTTGTGACTGGGTAAGGGTTGCTATCTCATCGATCAGCCTAACTGCTGAATAGGTAAACATGTCAATCATAACTCCAACAGTAACAGAGGAACTCTTCTGTCCTGCATTTTGAGGACAAGTTTGTGACTGGGTAAGCGATGCTATCTCATCGATCAGCCTAACTGCTGAATAGATTAACATGTCGATCATAACTCCAACAGTAACAAAGGAACTCTTCTCTCCTGCATTTTGAGGACAAATTTGTGACTGGGTAAGGGTTGCTATCTCATCGATCAGCCTAACTACTGAATAGGTTAACATGTCAATCATAACTCCAACAGTAAGAGGAACTCTTCTCTCCTGCATTTTGAGGACAAGTTTGTGACTGGGTATAAGGGTTGCTATCTCATCGATCAGCCTAACTGCTGAATAGGTAAACATGTCAATCATAACTCCAACATAACAAAGGAACTCTTCTCTCCTTCATTTTGAGGACAAGTTTGTGACTGGGTAAGGGTTGCTATCTCATCGATCAGCCTAACTGCTGAATAGGTAAACATGTCAATCATAACTCCAACATAACAAAGGAACTCTTCTCTCCTTCATTTTGAGGACAAGTTTGTGACTGGGTAAGGGTTGCTATCTCATCGATCAGCCTAACTGCTGAATAGGTAAACATGTCAATCATAACTCCAACATAACAAAGGAACTCTTCTGTCCTGCATTTTGATGACAAGTTTGTGACTGGGTGAGGGTTGCTATCTCATCGATCAGCCTAACTGCTGAATAGGTAAACATGTCAATCATAACTCCAACAGTAACAAAGGAACTCTTCTCTCCTGCATTTTGAGGACAAGTTTGTGACTGGGTATAAGGGTTGCTATCTCATCGATCAGCCTAACTGCTGAATAGGTAAACATGTCAGTCATAACTCCAACAGTAACAAAGGAACTCTTCTCTCCTGCATTTTGAGGACAAGTTTGTGACTGGGTAAGGGTTGCTATCTCATCGATCAGCCTAACTACTGAATAGGTTAACATGTCAATCATAACTCCAACAGTAACAGAGGAACTCTTCTGTCCTGCATTTTGAGGACAAGTTTGTGACTGGGTAAGCGATGCTATCTCATCGATCAGCCTAACTGCTGAATAGATTAACATGTCGATCATAACTCCAACAGTAACAAAGGAACTCTTCTCTCCTGCATTTTGAGGACAAATTTGTGACTGGGTAAGGGTTGCTATCTCATCGATCAGCCTAACTACTGAATAGGTTAACATGTCAATCATAACTCCAACAGTGACAAAGGAACTCTTCTCTCCTGCATTTTGAGGACAAGTTTGTGACTGGGTAAGGGTTGTTGTGCGATGTTGTCACATCGCATCAGAAATCTGTAGAATCAAAACTCATATTCATTTTGGATATCAACATTTCTCATCATTTTCCTTATCATTATGGTCCCATTTTATACTCTCGTAACTCGATATTTGATATTCGTCATCAATATCTCCATTATTATTCTATATTTAGAGTGATGTCGCTCACATTCTCGTCATATTATCATTTTATCAATCATTCTCTCAATTTTAACTTGAGAAGACGCGGTATATACGCCTCCGCGTTGTGAGATGAGCTTATACAAGTATCGCTCAATCTACATCTACGGACCTTGAATTACCTAATTCAAAAGCTCGGAATGTCACTGCCTTTCAGTTGTATTCAATACTCAACTCAGTCGTGCCTGATTATTAATGGTGTCACTTGTTGCTTAGATTTGAATGGTTTCTTTAGCTTCGATGGATGTGAAAAAAATACGTTATAAATGAATCTTTTCCTTATTTCTCATCCTTCAGTCGTGAGAATAACAATGTGTTGATAGTTTCTGTCACATTCAGTGGAATTTCCAGATCTTTCGAAATGAATTGTTTCCCCAAATATTCTTCCTCCGTGTCATTCTTATGAGGATTCTCCAAACTTCCCGATTTTTGGCCGGAAAAACCTTCAGATTGATTTTTATGAAAAACAATTCCAACTTAATCTGATGTGACACCGATATACCGGAAAGATTTCAAGTTGATTGTTTTTTTCTTTCCTGTATTCCGCTTACAAATCTGGAAGTAACAGATGGAAGAACATGAAAACGGAGCCCAATTTGCTGTCGGTAAATGGGATGGAAATCTTCGCTACGCTCATCCAGTGACAAGCAAACGCCATATTGCGTGAAAACACTGAACCACATTACAATGTCTATCTGCGCCAATATCATGTGAATTAAATGTCATTAAAACTGATCATATATCGACATTATAGCCGATAGTAAATCTCAAGTAGTTATACTCCTTGATCTTGACCCTTGACCTCTACCCTGACCTTCACCTAATTTATTTTCCCAAATACACATTCTCTAGCTGATTGCCAAAGCACATTATCCTCAAAGATGACAATCACACCTCTCTGTGTCGACTCGGCGTCAGTCAAAGAGCTTATCCGACGAGCAATAAAACTCTCTTCTGGATCTAACCTCTTTGGTAGCAGCTTACATTCGTTTTATCGATTTGCCATTAGCTCATACGAAATTAACTCGATTTTTCTTTATTTTCTCTTTGCTTCGTTCTTTTTCTTCTTTTTTTCTTCAACTCTTTTCAATTCTTTTCCTAGATTCGCATTCCAATTGATTCTTTATTACATTTTTATTTCGAGATGGCTCGTGGTTTGGAACAACTTTGAGTGGGTGGGTGAGAGGGAGGGAGGGTGGGGAGAGGGTGGAGAGAGGGTGGAGGGAGAGAGTGAATTAGAACTCGAACGGTCGGAGGGAATAGTTTTCTGAAAGTTGAGTTTTCGAAGTTGCGGACAATTAGTGAAAGAATTCTTTTTTTCAAGATCAGTCAAGTGAAAATATTGAGCGAAATCTAAGCTTGGATTTATCTGTTCGTCCCGCTTGAGTGAGCAAGCGAGACCGGCCGAGGATAGAGGTCTGCCAGCAGGTAGCCAGGGCTGAATCAAGATGTCCCCCCTCCCCCCCTCCTCCCCCCTCAGTGAGCAAGCGAGACCGGCCGAGGATAGAGGTCTGCCAGCAGGTAGCCAGGGCTGAATCAAGATGTCCCCCCTCCCCCCCTCCTCCCCCCTCAGTGAGCAAGCGAGACCGGCCGAGGATAGAGGTCTGCCAGCAGGTAGCCAGGGCTGAATCAAGATGTCCCCCCTCCCCCCCTCCTCCCCCCTCAGTGAGCAAGCGAGACCGGCCGAGGATAGAGGTCTGCCAGCAGGTAGCCAGGGCTGAATCAAGATGTCCCCCCTCCCCCCCCCCTCCCCCCCCCTCAGTGAGCAAGCGAGACCGACCGAGGATAGAGGTCTGCCATGCAGCAGGTAGCCAGGGCTGAATCAAGATGTCCCCCCTCCCCCTCAGTGAGCAAGCGAGACCGACCGAGGATAGAGGTCTGCCATGCAGCAGGTAGCCAGGGCTGAATCAAGATGTCCCCCCCTCCCCCTCAGTGAGCAAGCGAGACCGGCCGAGGATAGAGGTCTGCCAGCAGGTAGCCAGGGCTGAATCAAGATGTCCCCCCTCCCCCTCAGTGAGCAAGCGAGACCGGCCGAGGATAGAGGTCTGCCAGCAGGTAGCCAGGGCTGAATCAAGATGTCCCCCCTCCCCCTCAGTGAGCAAGCGAGACCGGCCGAGGATAGAGGTCTGCCATGCAGCAGGTAGCCAGGGCTGAATCAAGATGTCCCCCCCCCCCTCAGTGAGCAAGCGAGACCGGCCGAGGATAGAGGTCTGCCAGCAGGTAGCCAGGGCTGAATCAAGATGTCCCCCCTCCCCCCCCCCTCAGTGAGCAAGCGAGACCGGCCGAGGATAGAGGTCTGCCAGCAGGTAGCCAGGGCTGAATCAAGATGTCCCCCTCCCCCTCAGTGAGCAAGCGAGACCGGCCGAGGATAGAGGTCTGCCAGCAGGTAGCCAGGGCTGAATCAAGATGTCCCCCCTCCCCCCCCCCCCCTCAAGGATAGTAATCAATTCAGTGTGGCGCACTATCTCAGGAATATGACGAGCTACGGGCCGAATCCACAAAAGGTTATAACTTTGATCCGGTTCTAAGTTACGACAATTTCTTGTGATCATACCATATATGCTCTTTTATTTTCGATTTTTCAATCTTAATTTTTGATTGAATCCATAATTATCATCAATCTATCATTATCTTTAAGAAAATATCAAAGTTGATCGGTAATACCTCTTTAGCAACTCTGATCGGGGTCAGAGTTGATCCGAATGAAAGTTATGACCTTCAGTGAACTGGGTTTGTTATTCATAAGCACATGTATGATCATTATTCTGGGCTGTCACTATATGAGCCATCAATGAGAAGGATCATTTTGTCAACTTTCATCTTGGCTGAATAATATGTTGTGATATTAATATTGAAATGTGCCAAACTGCAGGACAAATCTCTCACAGAGACTATATTGCACACTGGAATAAACCGTAGCAACACAAAACATTGTGTTTAATTCTCTCTGCATTAGTTGGTATCTCAACACGTGAATATATATATATATATATATATATATATATATATATATATATATATATATATATATATATATATATATATATATATATATATATATATATATATATATATATATATATATATATATATATATATATATATATATATATATATACATATATATATATATATATATATATATATATATATATATATATATATATATATATATATATATATATATATATATATATATACATATTATATATATATATATATATATATATATATATATATATATATATATATATATATATATATATATATATATATATATATATATATATATATAAATATACATATATATATATATATATATATATATATATATATATATATATATATATATATATATATATATATATATATAATGAATACGATTTTCTTAAATATATTCGTTGATTATTTGATTTTTGAGTGGCTGACCTGCACCCTTCAGCCGCCCCAGGCCCGAGCCTCGTGGGCCTGGAGCTTGATACGGCCCTGCAGGAGGTGACCCAGAACCTTGTTTCCTGATTTATCAACCTATCGTCTGTCATTGTCTATAGCGAACACGCTGTTGCCATTACAGGACGTTTACTCGAGTCCAGAAGTCCATTCCATTGGTATGGCAATAATACATACAAAATAACACGTATAACAAATCAAATGACGAGAATATGACAGGATTAACATAAACATAGAAAGCAGAACAAATATATTATTACTAGGCAAAGGCGTTATGTGTTGCCGCGTTGATGGATGAGCTGGAACATATCAACTTATCTTTGGATTGGTTATTATATTATATACACCTTGATATCCGAACGATTATACTTCACTGCCATCCTATTTGTCCTCATTAATTTCTATGTTGATGAAGAAGGCTTTGTCTCAATCGTTTACAATTGAGTGGTGACACCTGTGGCTTGGATTTAATTGGATGAGCGAAACGAAGACTTGATTTCACCATACCCGAAAAAAAAAATGCCTTTTTTCCGTGCTCCACAGGTCAAACAAAAATTTGAGATCAGTTGAAACTTGGCAAACACAAGTGTCCTTGTCTAATTTGATACTGTATAGTTTTCGGTCAATCGGTCAAACCACTTCTGAGAAAACTCATTTCAAACTTTTCAAAAATCCCACTAGAATAACCCAGAGGAAAACAATTCGTAGATACATTTTCATCTGAGACAATTCAAATTCTCAGGGAATTCTAATATAATAATGATACACCTCATTCCTAACTTTCACTCAAATCGAATCAGCCGTTTTGATGTGAAAAATATATCATGTAATTTTTGGAAATCAACAAAGCTATTGAGATACCAATTGAATCCAAGCCACAGGTGTCACCACTCAACTGTGAACGATTTAAACAAAGCCAATTCTTTACTATCATAGAAATTGATGAGGAAGAATAAGATGGCAGTGAAGTAATGGTTTGGATCTCAAGGTGTATATATATATATATATATATAATAACTAATTCAAAGATAAGTCGATATATTCCAGCTCATCCATCAACGGGGCAACACATGGCGCGTTTGCCCAAGGCCTTCTATATTATTATAATATATTATTCTATTTTCTATCTATATTATATTATTCTATATTATGTAATAATATACAAGGCCTTGGTTTGCCTAGTTGGTATCTTGATAGCTTTGAGTGATTTACAAAAATTACAATATATATATTTTTACATCAAAACGGCTGATTTGATTTGATTGAAAGTTCGGAATAATGTGTATCATCATTATATTACAATTTCCTGAGAATTTGAATTCTCTCGGATGAAATTTGTTTCACGATTTTTTTCCTCTGGGTTATTCTTAGTAGATTTTTGAAAACTTTGAAATGAGTTTTCTCAGAAGTGGTTCACCCGATTGCGCCTCAATACTATACAGTATCGAATTAGATAATGACACAATTGTGTATGCCAAGTTTCAACTGATTTTAAATCTTCGTTTGACCTGTGAAGCGCGAACGAGAAAAAAAAAAACAGGCACTCTTTTTCGGCTATGGTGAAAATGAGTCTTCGCTTCGCTCATCCAATTATTCTCTTGATCACACAAAACAAAATGAAGGCTTGACAATTCCCATAGAATGACAGCAGGCGGCTCCCGTGTGGATCCAACGGGAGGAAGGTCAATACATCGTGACAGGTCATGAAAGTAAGTGCTATACAGATTTAGTTAGTTCCATATACCCGAATACATTCATTCATAGCGAAATTACAATCATGAAAATAGACTGGAAGTAGAATCAAGAGATAATTTGGAAGAGATGGAAGAAATATCTATTCCGCCTCAAAAAACAGTCACACTTATGATTTATCTTATTTGTGAGGAAAGTTTTCAACTTTTATTTGACATAAGGATGGCAACTCGAACTCCTAAAAGAGATGGTCAATTGTTGAGATGTTCAGGAATGATTTAGTTCAGTTTTCTTCTTCCGTTTTTATTTTCACGAATAGGAATTTAGTGATCACCTCTAATGAATCGTTCTGATCATCTGACATTTGACCTCTGAATCATGACCAGGACCGTATCAAGTCCTGGGGTGGCACATCGTCAAGAGGCGGCAGCCACTCAAAAATCAAATGATAGGTAAATATATTCTAAGCCATCGTACCTTTTCATATTATATATATTCACGTGTTGAGATTCCAGCTAATGCATAGAGAGAATCGAACACAATGTTCTGTATTGCTACGCTTTTCTTCCAGTGTACAATTTAGTATCCGTTTCATTTTTGTCTTGCCGTTTAAAAAAAAATATATATAATTGTACATTATATTATTCAGTGGTAGAAGTAGTAGTGTTAATTAATTCGACCCTCTTCTGAGGATATCGGTTCACAATCTACATATTTTACAATATAACTTGTTAATAGCATTACAATTGAGTATGGCAGTAAGCCATCATTCATGCTTCAACAAAGAATGAGTGATTCTAGTATATCTAACAAATAATACAACAAATAATGATACATTACAAGATTTCAGATTGATCGATACGGAATTGAGATAAATCAATAGAACTTGTACTACAATATGGACACATTGATACAGAGATATAGATGGCTGGATGATATATAGATAATCAGTTCAATAATAATAAAAAAAATGACCGAATATGTCAATACTCAGACAAGTAAACTTAATAAGTAATATGAATCCACTTGAATCCAGCATCAACAAACTTTTGCACAGAATATAAACTATTAACTGTGAGGTGCTTTTTGAAGTGATTTAAATTGATTCAAATGTAAAGGTCAGAGTTCATACAATTATTCCTCTCATTGATAGGCTCATCAAATTGATTACAAATTTGCTTCCAAATGAAAACCTGTTGCTGATCATATTCACGAGATAATGTGCTATCAAAATGGATTACTGTACTTGTGGGAAGGGGAAGGGAAGTTTGGGAGGGGGAAAGAATGTCAGGCCTGGGGGCGCAATGTATCCTGATATACAGCCCTGTTTTGTTTCAAGGTGATTTATTCAGAGTATAAAAGGTTAACAATTGACACCATAAGTAATTCCCACAAAGCCAGAGGCTCATATGTGGAACATTCAATATCAAATACAAATCAAACAGATGTGTCAATTCGAAGAAATGTATGAATAATCATTTGGAACCTTGAAATGGAACTTTAATAACAAAACAAACAAGTACCAGCAGAAGAAAAACATTGGACATCTGAATTTTGAATTTTGATGATAATATGCGTGATTTCAGTAAACAGTACACATTCATTGACAACGCAGAGTGATTCACTAATGTTGCGGCTAGCTCCCATTGAAGTTGAACCCATTTTATACATCACATGCACACACACACACACACACACACACACACACACACACACACACACACACACTCATTGAACACAACCTGTTGATGACACGTAGCGTCATTGTGAGGGTGGGATTCTTCCAGCTGGGCAGTAGGATGACAATCGACCTCTCTCTGAGGGTGCACAAGCATTTCTCGTCCTGCACCTACTGAAGTAACGACAAGTATACCCTCTCTGGAGAGTAGTTCTTGTACTTCTTCATGCCGGCTTCGACCAGGTTTCCAGGCACCGGAGGGTCAGGTACAGCTTGGCTAGAGAAGTGGTCCGTGTGAAATATAGATTCTGTTATGTTCAAGGTAGAGTCGTTTTCTTGATTAAAATGAGGGAAGTTATCCATTCACCGACATTGTTGACCAAATGTCATGTTTATATAGTCGAATTAATTGGAAGAATAAACCGAAATGAAAGGAACGAAAAGAAGAAGAAATGCACGAGAGAAGGAGGTTCCGAGCCACTAGCGCACGGGTGGTTCGAGCCTTCATCACGTAACACGGCCTCAGACGTGAATATGCGACAAACGAAAACATTGTATTTCATTCAAATCTGGTTTTCATTGAATTATAGTTTTTCTCTCTCCCTTTTCTTCCCTCCTCGGCCTGGAAGAGAAATCATGGATTTGTTCTCTCCAGGATCGAATAAATCCGACTGTTATGTTACGTCGATTTAGCTCAGAAAGAGAAGCGGGAGAGGAGCGGGAGAGGGATGGGAAGGAAAGGGAAAGGAAGATCGAAGTGGAAAATCACCTTTTAACACCATGTGGAGGAAAATGTTATTGATGAGTAGGGATGAGTGAGTGGTGCCAGTACAAATGATATGTAATATATTTTTTTCTGAAATTTTGATGAATCGATGCAAAAATTGAAACTGGGTTGGGTCGATGGGCTAGCTCGTTGAACCGTCACTCAGGCAGAGACGCGTGAGCGAGTGATTTGTCCCGTTCTTCTTCTTCTTCTGGGTCGTCTCGCTTCTCAGCTGACGATTTCAGGTCTTGAGGGACATTGGAAGTCCCACCTACAATGTTGAATGTGCACTTTTTCAGTACCTGTTTCATACGAGCTATTTTCCAGTCATACGAGACTATCATCTATACAGTGGGTAAATATAGGATCTTTGTACATATGCACTGGAAAACAATTTGAGAGTGATTTAATTGTTATTTCTCTTGGAGAATGTCTTGCGAGTACCACATGTTCAGGCAAACCCTTCCTTTCTCTTCTCACAAGAAACATCTTCACTGGTATGGTAGACTCATATCCACATGTGGTCAGGATTTGGTGTAATTATCTTCAACAGTCTCATATATATATATATATATATATATATATATATATATATATATATATATATTATATATATATATATATATATATATATATATATATATAAATATATATATATATATATATTTATATATATATATATATATATATATATA
>CAXFZR010000114.1:35000-49387 GCA_964007535.1 Brachyptera risi | reverse complement strand
TTGGTTCCCGTAATAGCCTAAATTGATGGGAAAATGCTTTATAAATGCGTTTTCTTCGTTATTTCTCATCCGATTGATGCGAATATCTCTCAAAATGTGCTTAATAGTTTCCTTTATATTCGGCGAAAATTTGAGAGGTCTTGAAAAATTTTGATTTTTCAAGTATTTTCCTCCGGGTTATTCTAATGGGGATTTTTGAAATTTCTAAAATTCATAAAAAAAAAAGTTACCACCCGATAATGCCACAAAACTATACAGATCTAAGTTAGATGAGGAACCATGACGAAAAAAAGTTTGAAGTTGATAGCTGTAGCCGTTTGACCTGTGGAGAACCGACAAAAAAAAAAAAAAAAAAAAAAAAAAAAAAAACATAAAAACGAACACCAATTTTTTACAGTATGTTAAATTGAATCCTCGCTAAAGCTCGTCTAATGACTGTCGTATTCAAATGATCATATCGTTCCAAAGATGACATGATCAGATCAAGAATGTTATCACATAATTTATTGATATGCAGTACGATATGATGGGGCAAAGAATAGGTCTATAGAGAATGCTGAGTAGAATGCCAACAGATATATAGCCAGATGTACTCATTCATCTTGAAATAATGAAAAACAACCATGACAATATGGTTGAATTTTCATCGAATAATTCACGTGTCTGATTGATTAATTCGATCAATATCGAACAAAAAGATGAGTGACAACATTGTCAATCCGATGAATCAATCATTCGATTCATAACATTTCTACATCGAACTTTCTCCAAGTCACAATCCAAATGATTGAATCCATTGAAATTCTGAATCGCTATGGAACAATGTTCTTGTATCTCACCTGATATGGGAAGTCAACGATATCAGCATCTCTCCCTCCAATTATTCGTCCATCCGAATATTGTGATCCGAGAGGATTGCCTGTTGATCATCAAAACATGTCTTGCATCATACTTCATTTCCAGTTACGAATCGTTTATATGTTGACCATATCAGAACATGATATATCTGGGAACTAGCATTGGTCAGCCGAGTCAGTGCAGTGGCCAATAGGAGACAGAAATGATCTCTATGATATAGTGGTTCCGATAGAGCTAGTGATCTCCACTGAATGTGGAAACTACCACATGAGGTACATAATATATTCTCGGTGGAACAAACCTTCAAGCATCAATTCCTTCAGACAATCGGTGATTATTCTCCTGATCATACGACCTTCGAAATGATCATTATCTTTCAGTGGCGTACATCAAGTGGTTATTGATGATACGTATTCGGGAGATCAAGGATTATACGCACTCAAAGATGATTATTATTGCTTCGCCACCCCGTCAACAGTTTGGTGATCAGTATGCTTGTAATATCTGGAGGTAATCAAACACTGACGATATGAGGAGCGAAATGACGTTCACATGTACTTATGCCTTAAGGGAGTAGCCAAAGCAAAACATTGATAAAAAGTGTATATATTTCAAATTGGAAGAACTATATGAAATATTCATCAGATCCACACATCATTTCTGAAGATAAATGAAGGCTTCATTGTACACACACAGAAGAAAATGTAATGATAATATGAATGATTATTATCATGTCAACCTATCCTGGGGCGAACAGTATCATGGATTTAACACTAGAAATAGCATGACGTGTGTCCTGTTATCTCCAGTCCTGTCTAGTTGATCTATACGAAATACAGGTTTCTTGTAGAATATGGTTGTAGTCGTGGTGTTCAGTGAAAGATTTTGAATCAGTCCGCAATCAGAACATCCACAATTTTTCTATTTGGACATTAAAAAAAACATTTCATTCTGATGTAAGTGATGCATGTCACAAGGCTTATCACACCATTCCGATATCAAGTCCACTATTCTCTGGAGTCATCAACAGTATACACGAACAGTGACAATTTCAGAACAATCAGCAGATAGTGATGGTGACTCTAGTTGTGATGACATGATCGAATATCATACCACATATCTGTACTGTGGAGCGGCAGTAAAATCTGTGAAGAATACATTTCCAATGGTTCCAACCCTTCGAAACATCATCAACTGGAAATCAATGAAAGATAAAAATACGAAACTTCAAACTGGTAATGGAATAATATAAATGAGCATTAGGAAAAAATGGAAGGTGGAGAATCTTCAATGCTGGAGCTAACCTTTTATGCGATTATCAAGTGAGAACTCGAAAAAACTCTAAGCTTCACTCAAAAGAACCGAATTAAATTTCTGAATTCAAATGACGATTCCCGTTATTCATTGATATTGGGGAGTTGGAATCGTCATTATTATTCTAAAGATGGTTTCAAAGCTGTGGTGTGATAGGAATACAATTTTAATCGATTCATATTAGTTTCGATGAATGAAAACAACAAACAGCCACGCCACCACTCGTCTCAGTTTGACATTCTTATGCCTATGATCTCCTGCTCTGAAGCTAGAAGTGAACTATCTAAGCAACTAGGAGTATAGTTTGGATCCTGATGATGACGAGACCATACTCGTAGAAACGTTGATCATATATGAATTGATCACAAATTGATAAGACAAATTCATGAAAGCAATGATTCGAATCAGCCCCTTTTTCACTTCTTGGATCAAACATGAATCGTGATAGTTTAAGTGGAGGAAAAAAAATTGAAAAAAAAAATAAAATATATATATATATATATATATATATATATATATATATATATATATATATATTCATATATATGTATATGTTGGAGAAAATTACTCCATGATGCGATCCATCGACGATATGTGAGAACATTCTTGTTATAGTCACAACTTCTGTCGGAGTTGGAGAGCCAAGAATATCGATAACTTGAGTCAAATACGTTGGGACACAGTTTTCACCTATGACTCTGTGGACAGTGTGTTTGAAGAATTCGGGACTGGTCTACGTATTCCGTTCAACGAGGCTTTTTCCCCCAAGAAGGAACTTATATCGCCACGCTCGAACAAGGAAACGTGTAGCTGGTTCACTCCTGATCTCAAGTCATTATCTGATGAGGTCAAACAAGCGTACGGACGTACAAAACTGTCGAAATGTATTCATGCGAAACGACTCCACTTGAATCTTAAGATTGGTCTTGGAAATTCTTCACAGGCGGCGAAAAGACAGACAAATGATGGAAGATTATTATCCGCCTCCAACAAACAGTAAGCAGCATGAGACATCATTGACGAGAATATGAACAAGAAGTCACTTGGCACGAAGTTTTTGGCTCGATTAGACGAACACCGGTCATCAAGCAGACGCCGAGATCACTCGTCGGCACTCGCACTTCACGCATTCACAGAAAACCACTGGATTGATTATGATAACGCGAAAACAATTGCCAGGATCGACCACGAACGCCCCTGGATCTACAGACAAGCAGTCGAAATTGAGAAGAGGCGAGATGACGCGCTGCGACTGCCAGCCACATGGAACCCTCTACTCGTGAGCCAGCGCGTACTGCCGACTTCTCCCCCGGCCAAAACGACAGCACCGCCGATGGGAGTGGACAGACGCAGGAAGAACGATGTGCCCAGCAGTGAAGCCAACACCCGCGGCTTACGATCAGCATGACCGAGAGTCACTTATGCTGTGGCCGTGATCCACATTATGACGCAACACACACTGGACGCTGACCTGAGAGAGACTGAGCGCAGCACACGGAGCCAGACAAAAGCGAGCGCGGTCATTGGCCTAACGCCCGACCAATGACAACCGAGCACGCCGCATGATGCAGCGGAAACATCACAGCAGAGGATTTATGAGCTGGTAGCGGAGAGAGCACACGTCATT
Organism: Brachyptera risi; assembly: GCA_964007535.1. Taxonomy (NCBI): domain Eukaryota; kingdom Metazoa; phylum Arthropoda; class Insecta; order Plecoptera; family Taeniopterygidae; genus Brachyptera; species Brachyptera risi. The sequence continues at coordinate 45,588 of CAXFZR010000114.1, read as the reverse complement.
CAGTCTCACGCAGCCTGCCTACCAACACGGATCCATGGAGATGACAAGTGCGATCTTGTTGAAACGTCGGAGCAACGGATTTTTCCAGATCCAACAACTGCATCCATAAGAGCAGACGCAGTTGTCTCGAGAAAAAAGTTCAACACACATATTTAAATATATATATATATATATATATATATATATATATATATATATATATATATATATATATATATATATATATATATATATATATAAATATATATATGTATATATATATATATATATATATATATATATATATATATATTTACATATATATACATATATATATATATATATATATATATATATATATATATATATATATATATATATATATATATATATTTATATATGTATAGGGGAGAGGGTGGAGGAGTGGGCATTTGCCTCCCATTTGATGCCATTTTCAAATATGGACATGTCCTGCCAACTGTATTTGTATTTTGTCATTATCCACCTATTTGTGTAGCTTGGTGATTGTCTATCGGGTGGTTAAGGTTTTATTGCAGATCTTTCAAAATGCTCAGCCGAAAAATAAATGAAAAACTTCCGCTATTTTGCAGTTTTTGGAAGAAGTATGTGTCGCACCGAGGTAAGTTTAATATCTATTGAAAAACCAATGTCTCATCTACATTTTGAATCATTTTATAGTAGTATTACTCAACAACTGAATGAAGTATACGATGTTTACTTCAAAACTGTACCCGGGGTAGGAGTGGGGCAGCATTCTCGGGGGAGGAGTGGGGCGCATAAGTGAGGTTATGTGGACCTATGTTCTGAGTCGTTGGTTCTCTTTCAGATTGAACAATACCTCGCACCGTTGAAAAACTTATCCAAAGGGGACCTGTTAATAGTATAGTATCATGAAATCAGCTGTGTTTGAAGTTATCAACAACAAAAAGTCAGTATGGGGTATAACTGAGGTGTTCAATATAGCACGTAGGCCCTACTACTGTAGAACGCTATGTACAAAAGTATGAACCAGCAAAATCGGCAATCTCAGATGACATGAATGATCTTGATATTCCATCTCATTTCATTTTATTTTCGTCCAATGAAGGATTTACAAGTATATCATTGAAAAAGCAACGATAAATAAAATGTAGATCATATAGACAGTCACTTGAAAATACATAGGCCTAATCACTGAAAAATTAAAAAGTTGTAAAATGCATAAAATTGTATACAGTATCAGATGAGGTGGAATATAATATGATTGATGCTTTTTTTTATAAATACTTGGCATCAATCAAGTCAGTGGAATAATAATAAAACACAACAAAAACACACACATGCTATGTACATTGAAACACTAAATTAGGATCCAGGATGTGAAAACTCATTTTCACACCCGAACATGGATTCGTCAACACTATAGAAGACACTCTTATTCAGCAACTGCCTCAAAATATTTTTGAACGTCGATTTATTGTCAAGAGATCTAATAGAAGATGGCAGTATATTGTACATAATTATCCCAGTATATTTTGAATCTTGTTCAAATAAAGCTGTTTTGTGAGCAATACCACGAATTGTATGTTTATTTCTAGTATGATGGCTATGAACATCTGAATTGATTGCTAGTGTAGAAATATTCATCTTGATATTTTCAATTATTTCATATATATATATATATATATATATATATATATATATATATATATATATATATATATATATATATATATGTATATATATATATATATATATATATATATATATAAATATATATATATATAGGCATGGTCGTGTTAGCACACCAAAAGGTTTGAAAAGTTGCCGACGAGTGTTCCTCTTCCATTTCTTGAATATTATTCTGATCGCTGCTTTTTGTATTTTGTTAATCTTGTTACTATACATGTTGCTTCTTCCCCAAAATAAAATGCCACAGCGCAAGAGTGACTCAAAATATCCATGATATTATATAAGTTTTATACAGTTTAAATCGAATTTTTGCCTCATTATTTGTAGTGCAAAGCATGCCTTGTTCAATCCAGTTGCCAAATTATCAAAATGAGATTTCCAATCTGAATTACAGTCAATGTTCACACCTAAGAACTTGGTACAATATACATTCAAAATATGATCCCCACATATTGCAATATCCGATATAGTTTCTTCAGCTCTACTGCGTTTGTTATGAGTCTTAGAATTATTTAACGCTCATCTATTAGTTTTGAACCAAACATTAGCTTGCGCAATTGCAATATTCAAATTTTGACTAGCAGTTGCCATATCATAACCAGTAACAACAATCGTGGTATCATCAGCGATAATTGGGACCCTAGTATTGGGTAAATTGATAATTAGGTCATTCATATACAGTATGAACAACAATGGACCAAGGAAAGATCCCTGGGGGACTCCACATTTAATATACCCAACTTCTGACTGTACCGTTTGAGAAAAAGTATCTTTATTCAGGGACTGTATTTAAACTATTTGCTTCCTATCTAACAAATAAGATGGAATCAGATTATTTGCTACACCCCTGATACCTAACTTATATAGTTTACGTAACAATAGAGAGTGATTTAAGCAATCAAACACTTTTTTAAGTCACAGTACAATCCAATAGTTCTTTTTTCAGCATCTAAAGATTCAAGAACATAAGATAATATTTCTCTCATAGCTGTGGTTGTTGACATTCTGTTTTTGAATCCAAATTGGTTGATTTTCAATTCATTATGTACATCCATAAACTTTGTTATTTTTCTTTTTATTACATTTTCATATATCTCTGAAAAAATTGACAACATGGATAGTGGCCTATAATTATTCATCTCTCTTTTATCACCCTTTTCTTCATAAAGTGGTTTCAGAATTGCTGTTTTTAGGTAATCAGGAAATACTCCTTCAGATAATGTGTCATTAATTGAATTTCTCAATACATCAACATATGAGAGAATACTGTACTTGACAACCGCAACCCTTACACCGTCTATACCAGTTAAATTACTGTTTCTCAACTTAGCAACTATAGCAATGATTTCATTACTTGACACTGGAGTTAGAAAAATATAATGAGGCGAATTCTCGATGTTATCAACAAGAGCATCAACTTGATCAGGAGTTACCGACAAACTACGTGTTATTTCATCCGGAATACTAAGATAGAACTCATTAAAAGCATTTGTTATTCTACTGTGGTCTTTTATTTCATTTCCATCAATAACTAACTCAATATTTTCTTTCATTCTTGAAGTACTTCCCACATTCTCTTCAACTGTGTTCCATATCATTAGTAGTGTGAAAATGAGAGAACGAGCGCACTTTTTCCTGGAGCAAGATGGCGGTCGTGACGTCACAGTCCAACCTATGCTATTAGGCACTAACCTCACCCGGTCAAGGTCATTAACCTCTCATCCAAGATGGCGACCAAGGTCATAAACCTATGAAATCATCCAAGATGGCTGACATGACGTCATATTATGTCGGTGCCATTTCCAATTTTCAATTCCAGCGCCATTTTTTAAATTTCGAATTTCCGCGTTATCTTCAATTTCGAATTTCCACTCTGTATGCAGACGTGATCTGGTGGCCAATTTAAAATCTAAATCAATCAATTGATTATTTTCACGATTCAGACGCTATCTGGTGGCCTATTTTGAAACCAAATCAATTAATTAATGAATTGATTATTTTTAATACAAAATGACCGAGTAATAGGATTTGAACCTGAGAGATCAGCGTTTGAAGACATGAGTCTTAACCACTGGACCAATCAACCATTAGGAATTCCATGCGTTAATATTCGATACAAGCTCAACTATCTGACTTATGAGAGATAATTTCATACCCTAACCTAACCTACGCTATTATACACTAACCTCATCACATTTACCTCATTCTCAGAGGTTCTTAATTCGAGGGCTCCTAATTTTCGGGGGTTTCTAATTTCTGGGGGGGGGGGGGGGCTTAAGATTTTTGAGGGGTTACTTTTCAAAAAACAAATATTTTATTTTCAAGTGACGTCACATTCTAACCTATATACACTATAATCTCACCACATTCACCTGATTCTGATTCTGGGGCTTTTAATTTTCGGGGATTTTTCGGGGCTCAAGATTTGGGTCATTTCTTCTATAATTTGCACACTCTCACTATTGTGAGTGTTAATTATTCTCTCACGATAATTCTCGAACAATTCAATTTTCTTTTAAGGATGTAAGATGCTCATGTTATCTTTTCCATACGGTGTTTCTTGATATAAATATTTTTTTCATAGGTTTTTTAAATTTTTCATAAGTTTTTTTTTTTTTTTTTTTTTCTTTTTTTTTTTTTTTCATACTGTGAATTTCAAGTTCAAAACCTTTATCCATTTATTCTTTCGATCTGAATACAACTCTCATCATACTTATACAAATTAACCATTCATATATTACTTCCTGAAAGAAGTTGTTATTCTTCTTAGTAATTTGATCAATCCAAATACATTTATATTTTGCCAGTGATTGCTAACCATCTATATAGTATTTTCGAATCGTAGATCTATCAATATGTTCTGATTTCTGTTATTTGTCTGAAAATGATAATCATAGGCCTATATCATGTGCTCGGTATTTCTCACAGAGCAGAGTTTTATTTATAGAGTTGATACACATAAGTTTCTGAAGTTGTTATTCATGATGTTATAAAACAGAGAATCCATCGAGAGAGGATAGCGAAAACATATGTTTCTCATTAAAATACGTTTTTCTGAACAATATTAATTTATTGTTACATGTTATATTCACAGTTCCCATTATATACATTCTCAATTTCGATACATATATTTCAATATCAATACAAAAAGACCAAGATTTCAGTTTACAATCAATATATTTCTATTCATCCAATAAATAAATTGTATACGTTCAAAGTAGATATTCATTTACTCTATCATTCTGGGAATTTTGAAATGCCCATGAGCCAAAGTGTCTATTCCGTTAATCAAAATATAACGTTTGTCATCAAAACAAGATAGTGTTGTTTTTCTTTGTTTAATAGTGAACAGCTGGTGGTCAAAACTCCTTATCGAGTACATATCAGCTGACTGGATCTGTTTTTTAAAAAGACAATTTCTATAGTCATTATGTTTTACATATTTCTTGAGGGTAGATTTGACTAAACCTTCACCAACTTTCTTATTAGTTCCTGTATTCTCTAGATTGAATACATTTTGGCGCGTAACCCAACAAATTCTTTAATAGAGGTACCATTCATCTCATCCTTCATTTTACCCAAAACTTTCTTATTTTTTTCACTGAAAAGTTGATGCTGCTTAGGGAAATTAGATGTATCAAACAAATCCCCATCAGCTTTCATATCCAAGTACAAATCTTCAGTCTGAATTTCGTAGCATAAGCTATCAGTATCCGTAAATAATAATTTCAATTTATCACCAAATTTCTTTTTTGCGTATTCATAATGGAATTTATACATGACAGTTTTACTCAGATTCAATATAGTGAACCCTGCATAGATGGGTCGATTGAGAGATAATTCTGGCTTTTTTGAGTGAATAGCTACCAAGTTATTTGAAAATATTTTAAAACTTTCGAATGCTGGCGATGCAACCAATTTTAGTGCACGCTTTTTCTCAGTAACGAGTTCAACATTAATTCTGTTGCGTATATTCTCCATAGTCTTACCAAAAACCGCGTTATTCATTAATTTAAAGGAATCTTTTTCAAAATTGTTGACAGCTAACGCTCGCTGTCTTGTATTGAAGTTAATGTAAGGTTCTAACCACGCACTTTGCTTAAATTCTAGTACACGGTGAATTTTACTAACCTTCATGCCAAGAGATGTGTATTGTTTCAAATTTCTATAGTGTAAAACGTATTTCTTCTTATTATTTAAATTTGGAACCAATTTTTGTACGTTTACGGGTATTTTTCGATCAAATTGCCTCAGCAGATCAGCACTATATTCAGAGATTATATTTTCAGAAATTACCATTTTTTCAGGAGCAAGAGGATAGTCATTATGTAAATCATGTAGTTTCTCGGGATATTCCATATCAACCTCTAGAATATACCCCATTCCAGCATTATCTTCTACTTCTCGAAAATTAATTTGATTGATTTCATCCGAATTGAGCCATTTAAAATCACTAAGTGGTAACTGTTCAGACATGGCCACCCCATAAAGATTATTACAGTCCCAATATGCAATGTATTTTGAAGGCTTACTGGGGTCATATCCATCCAAATATTTATTATTCGCCTCCGAGAAACGTTTAGAAATCATGGCTACACCTCCCCGGATGGCGCTTTCAATAAACAAATACATATTAGGATCTGTAAACAATTCTAATTTAACTCCCGACATTTTTAAGCAACTCTCCCACGCAAGTCCGGGAGCGGTATAGGTATGGGCGGGATCGAGTTGATAATTTTTCAAACAAAGCGACCGAAAATTCTCAAAGACATCAGCTAGAAGAAGAACGTCTGTTTTGACATATAAATCTTGATACTGACCTAAATTTCGAATTTCAAAAACACGCCAAACTTCACTTGCGTGATTGTAATCTATATCACTGATGTCTTCTCTTGTGAGTATATTATAAAATTTATCACGAGTTGGTAAGCTAGTCTCCATCAACTTGGATTCTGAATCAATGTAATCATAAGGAAAAACAACTTTTCGTAGTAGAAGATGTATTTTTTCCTTTTCAAAACTTTCTCCTAAAATATTAAATTCATCAGAACCATACCCCAACAGATTCGTCACCAATGTATCTAGAGAAGCATTTAAAAATTGGTAAGAATCGATAAACCGTAACCTACCGACTGAAAAAGAAACGTACTTTTGAATGTTATTGGGAATGCAAGTAATTTTTGCCTTGTATAGCTTACCGATATGTTCCATAATTAAGTGGCTATCATAATTTCTAAGGTTGTGAAAAAGAACTGGAATGTGTTCCACTTTCTTATAATTTAAGTTACATGAATTATGAGCAGCCCCCCTAAATTTTCCGCTGAGATGACAATGATCTCTAACTCTATCCGAACCCAATACCCTACCGCATATTATACACTCACTCGCTTGCTCAAACTCGACATTATTTTCCTCGGTCATAACAAGCGGTTTCTCAGATAACATAATTTCTGTAAGCTCTTTCTCATCCATCAATAAAACTCCCAGAAACTTGTCTAGTGCATTAGGTCCTCTATAAACACGTGGCGGTTTGAACACTTTTCCATCAGAATTAATAATAACATACGAAAAACCAGAAGGCTCATGGCGGGTTAACTGTGTAGTGTGAGATACATTTTCATCTTGATCACAACCAGAAATCTTTGTTGCAAAACACTCAAAGTCTGCATAAATCACAAACGGCACTCTCTGAGAGAAACTGTAATTTTTGAAAGATAAGATTTTTTCAGATTCTTGAGGCATTTTTATCTTCTGTGGATCATGTTGACTACAGAGAGTGTGATGACTTTCCAGTAGAGCGGCTGAGGTGAAGCGATGTAAGCAGTAAGGGCAGTAATATTTTGCACCATTATGTTTCGTTAACGAACTTAAAAGACGATTCAAATTCTTAATGTAGAAATAGTGAGAATTGTTCTCATCACTAATTAATAATAAATTGACATGATGACGACACTCGCGAAGTTCAGCTATTCTTAGCGGATAAATATTAGCTTTCTCATCATATCCAAATACGTTCACTGAAATGTCATTGTTTTTTTCAAAAACTTTCAACTGTGATATAGGCACAGGTAACGAAATATTTCTCATGTCTAGTTCATTCTCGAATTGCTTATAATACTTCACTCGTTGGGCATCCTTTTTCCGAGGGTGTAAGCTTGCTAATACACTCCAAATAAAACACTTCTGATCACTATTGTTGATGTTGATTATCGATTGATTGCGTCTCAACTGAATTGGAAGTTCCATATAACTACTAGCAGCCAAGGGCAAGTACTCGGCTATTTTTAGTTCTAGATAGTAAATATGTTCGATACCCCAGTTGCTACCTTCACGAGAGAATTTCTCACTCGATTTCTGAATTTCTTCGAAAGCACAGCTAAATTGTTCATCGAAATCATCTTTGTCCAATAGCTCAAATGTTTTAGACCGGAAACACGGGCTCGTAGATATTTCTTCTTCACCAATACCACGGCTATAACGTACAAAAAGCGATATGTACCACTTGATACCCTTGAATCTATCTAAATTACGGAACAATGTAGACTCAATTTTATCAACATGATTGTTTAGGAAACTTAGAATATCTCTGTTGTCATCGGCTTGACGGAATTTATAGCTCTTGAAAACACCGTTCAACGATGAGACAACTTCAGAAGCATCTTCCTCGTCAACACACGGATCATAGTTCATAATAACATCTTCTTGACTTTGTGTCGCTGTTGAAGATTGCTGTTCTGTTTTATGAGTCTGACGATGACGTTTCAAATTTATTTTCCGACTAAACTGTTTCAAACAAATTTCACATTTGAAAATATTTGAATGATCAATTTTGATATGATTCCTCAAATTATACGCTCGTGTAAATTTCGCTTCACACAAATTACAATGATGAGCTTGATTGTTTGTATGATTCAGTTTATGTCGGTTCAAATTTGATTTTCTATCGAACACAACTCCACACTCACTACACGGAAACACTTTCTTCAATGATGAACTCATTTTCATGAAGAATCTAGACAAAGAAAATCAAATAAAAATTAATTCACCGAAAAATTTCTGAACATCAGGTTCAAAAATACTCGATCATTCAATATAGTTCACATGATACGTATAAAAAGATGGAAATAATTCATCAATTGAAATTTCATCATCAGAAATGCAGTTATTGACACTTGGTTTTCATTTATTTATTCATTTGTATTCATTTATTCGTTATTTCTATTTTATTCCATTCCACTCATTCATTTTTCAATCATTTTTTCATTTATTCATCCATTTATTTATTTATTGATTTTTCATTCATTTTTTACATTTTTTCTGAATATCAACTCTCAACTTTTCAGCATCTGATTTAGAATTGGGTGTTGAATCGATGAGAACGATATAAATATTCAAAAACAATAATACTATCATGACACATCATCAATACTTACAGAAGGTAACTGGTAGATATAACAAAGATTCAATTTGATTACAATGAAACGCTCATACTAATAATTTGATATGTTAATCGATGTAAGTGCAACGACCGACTGAATCATAATGTTTAAAATATCATCTTCATATTTGAAACTTGAGACTCGCACACCAGCTGGAATGATCGTCGATCAGCTAGAAAAAAACACTGTAATGTCAGCAATATATAGGTGAAACGGAGAGAGACACATCCAAACAAGTTGAAACTTGTCATCCTGTATCAGAAGTATCGCATTTATGTACTCACTGTAACATCATTAGACATTTTAAAACATTACAATCGAGTCTCAACATCGATATATCGTTACCAATAATCGATACATACTAATATCCAATCAATCGATATTAATTAGGAAATCATATACCCACCAAAGCTGAACGAACACTACCAAGAAAATCGTTTGGTTGAGACAAATAATCTTATTCTGCTGATGAAGAAGAATGAAAACACAAGAGAGAGAGAGAGGAGAGAGAGAGAGAGAGAGAGAGAGAGAGAGAGAGAGAGAGAGAGAGAGAGAGAGAGAGAGAAAGATTCAAGTGCTGTATCAGCTATATTAATACACTCAGTCAATAATTGGGAGAAAATGAGGATTCTGGTGTACGAGTAAGATGTACGCTTCAAAAGATGGTGTCATTTTTCATTCCGAAAGGTGTCATTTCGAATTTTCAATTTCCGTCATCTGTTATAAAAGAGTATAAAATGTGAAACAATTAGTAAATTGTCTCAACATTATCAAGGCCTGGTATTACCAAGTCCAGTTAGCAGTCATCTGAGAGTTGGCGAAAACAAATATCCCCGGTAACCATGGTGATAACAACTTTTATCTGCCATCTAGAGCTACTCCCACGTTGGTAATACAGAGCCTAAAACAAATATGTGTGATGATGAAAAAAAAAAAATGGATGAATAAATAAATGAATATTTGAATGAACAGATAAATTGATGGAAAAAATGGATTGATCAATCAAACTTGGGATCTGAAAAATTCAGAAACTTGGTAAAAATGAACCACTTGAAAAATGAGATGGACTGTATTGGGATTGAAAGTAATGATGACATGCAATATTCAGAACACTTGACTTGTACTAACACTTTTGATTTGAGCCAAGTAAACCTGAGCTTGCATTTTATTATAATGACGAAAATTGAAGAGCTCACACCACGAGAATTCTCTAATAGAGCGCGTCACTATCAAGTTTGAGAATTCACCACTAGAGCGCACCACCATCGAAATCGAGAATTCGCCACTAGAGCGCACCACCATCGAGTTCGAGAATTCGCCGCTAGAGCTTGCTCAGGTCAATTGAAAATTCAAAATGGCGCCCGTATAAGAAGCGGAAACTTTGAAATTGAAAATGGCCACCATCTTGGACATAGCCGCCATCTTGGATAATGGCTGCCATCTTGGATGACGGCCATTGACCCCATGGCGTCATCCTA
>CAXFZR010000114.1:0-30000 GCA_964007535.1 Brachyptera risi | reverse complement strand
TGTCGGGTAACTGTTAACGGAGAACTAGAATTCAAAATCTATATGGAATTACTTCTCGTTCCTGCAGACGAAATATCGAGTGAGTAAGCCAATAACCAGTTGGTTATACGATGAATCAGGTTTCAACTTGGAAATATTATAAACAAAATCCAGTATCGTGCATGTAAAAAGCACGTGTATGGGGTGGATCCAGAATATGTAAACAAAAATTCAATCAACCAATCAGCTCATAGCTGAAACTGGTTCAGAACCCAGTACTACACAAGAAATAAACGTTGACGCAAAGAAATAGAACGGCAATCCCAGTTTCTCTGCTGTCAAGTGTACATGTGTCACAGTGGCGATTCTGTGTATCAGGCAAGAGAGGCATAGCCTCCCCAAATTTGACGACTTAAGAGGAGAAATCACATCCTTCATCTCTCGGAGGGATTCTGAAATTCCAACCCTCTGTTTACTGTGACAATTGTCAAAATTATAAACAAAAGAAAGAGCGTAAATATATTATATTCCTTCTCCACTCACTGTTGATGAGTCCATTTCAATTGTTTGATCACTGACATTGTGAATCCTGGAACTTAATTTTTCATTTGACAAATTACGCAAGTCCCTCAACTATTCTGCTGGGATCTTACTCCTACAATGCCTACCCACCCGCGCTACACCAACTCTAGCGCTGTTGATGCCTCGCGTTTAAAAGTGATCCAGGGGGCTACGTCCCAACTCATCGAAATCCCAACTCGTCGACTGGTAAGATTCAGTGAAATCCCGATTGAGTGAAATCCCGATTCGTCTACTGTCTCAATTCATCGAAATCCCGATTCGTCGAAATCCCGACTCAGTGAAATCCCGATTCATCGAAATCCCGATTCATCTACTTCTGACCATTTACGTAGGTGTTCAATTCGTCGACTGGCAAGATTCATCGAAATCCCGACTCGATGAAATCCCGACTCGGTGAAATCCCAATTCGTCTACTTTTTGCTATTCACACAGATGTCCAATTCGTCTAATGGTAAGATTCATCGACTGGTAAGATTCAGTGAAATCCCGACTCGGTGACTTCCCGATTCATCGACTTTTAGCCATATACGTAGGTGTTCAATTCGTCTACTGGTAAGATTCATCGACTGGTAATATTCGTCGAAATCCCGACTCGGTGAAATCCCGATTCATCGAAATCCCGATTCGTCTACTTTCAGTCATTAACGTAGCTGACCGATTCGTCGAGTGGTAATACTCGTCGAAATCCCGACTCGATGAAATCCCGATTCATTGAAATCCCGATTCATCGACTTTTAGCCAAATACGTAGGTGTTCAATTCGTCTACTGGTAAGATTCATCGACTGGTAATATTCGTCGAAATCCCGACTCGGTGAATTCCCAATTCGTCGACTCAATCTAACATAGGCGTTCACGCCTCCTTACAAGAATCTGACCAATGAAGAGCGTTTGCTCATCTGTCAGCCCTTACCCCACCCCACCTTCTACTTCACTCCTAGTTGAAATGAGAGGTACGATCCTCTTCGAGGGATGAGGGCTAAAGGGATGCATTACCTGAATCTAGAGAACAATAGAAGTTCGATAATCATTGTAGAAATAAATTAGAATCGTCATCAAGGGATTCAGATCATTATATTCCAAAGATACTCTTTGAAAATGAAAATCTGAGCAATTTACTTTTTTATTGTGAGAAATTCACTCATTTGCGGCCGAGATACGGCGTTATGTTTGTGGGAGTTATTCTCATTCATCTGCTCGGAGATCTTACCTGTTCAACCCAATATAATTGATATTAACTCTTGACTAACGTCACTAAGAATCCAGCTGCGATGGAAAAAAAGTTTGAATAATCATACTTATGTGATGGTGTAGGCCTACTTGATGACTATAAATTGACTGTGCAATTCATATTTCTTCTTTTATTCTCAATTTTCAACCAATCTACGAATTTAATCTTTGTTATCAAAAAACGATGGAGAAATGGGCATTTTTCTCGTAGCTGTTTTCGTTTTCCATCTTATATAGAGTCCGTTATGACTGGTGAAAACTGAAACATAGGCAATGATTGGATGTACTAATTCAATAACAAGAAACTAGAAGTAATCATCAGTAACTTAATTGATTGAACTATCAATCAGCCAAAAAATCGGTTATTACACTCGGTTACGCATGTTATTTTCTCACCATGCATAATTATTGAATGTTTCAAACCAATTATCAGTTGGTACAACCGGCTCATGTGTGATCTGAGAAAACATTTTTAATATTAGATAAGGACGTAGATAAATATGATGTAGAAACATTGTATTCGATCATTTCTCATCCCTCATTACACCGCTGAAAGAAGAGTGCATCTATATTCTATATTTCACTACTTCTCATTGTTTCTCGTCTCATCGCTCAATCATGATCGCACGAGCGTAGTGAGTACTCCAATTGACACTTTTAATGCACTGACTGCTTTAATGCTCTATTTCTGTTGCTGCTCCAGAAATGTCACTGGTCAGATTAGCAAAATATTCCTCAGTAATAAGTGACTTTGTTTTGACTTGAGCCTGAATGGTGTTTGTTTCGAAGTGTTTGAGAATAATTGTTTCACGTTTGGAAGCCTGAATGCGTCCAGGCTTCCAAACGTGAAACAATTATTCTCAAACACTTTGAATTTTTCAGTCCCGTTACTAGTCAGAAAGTTTTTTCTCAATTCTCACTACAATTATTGTGAAATGATGTATAATTATTCATTCATCAATTCACACCAACAACAAAATATTTAAAGTGAAACAACAATAGATAATTACGATCACTAGTATATGCTCACATGGTGAGAAGAGTGCATTCAACTGATTTTTTTTTTCAATTATCCTACCTATGTAGACCATGATTTCAGCTGTGGTCAGTATTCTATGTCTTGTAGTGAGCGTTTCAAAACTGTTTTACAGATTTCAGGGTCTGGTTTCGGCGTGATTGATTAATTCAGCAATGTGGAAATATTATTCCAGTATGTACTATATATGCCACCGTACCGGCACAGTAGCTAAGTGGTTAGCTCACTTGCTTCATGTGACCCGGGAGGTGAAGGGACATATCGGACCCGGTTCGATCCCCGCCACCGTCCACCTTTACAGGGGTTTATCGTGGCTTTCCTCTGTAGTCTAGGCTAATGCCGGGATGGTTCCCACAATATAGGCCACGACCGCTTCCTTCCCACTATCCTTCCCACTACCCATAAAAACCTTCATCTCATCATCCCATCATCTCATTAATCATTCATCCGACGCCAATAAATTTTAGTAATCATTACAGTGCGTCGTTAAAAACCCAATATGTATATGCCACCGTTTTTTGATACTAGGCAAACGCAGATATGCATTGCAAGATGAGCGAAATATCTATCACAAAGTGTGATCGAAAACTTTTTATATAGAACACATGGATATATAGAACCAAGATTAAACCTGGAATATAAATTCAATTCAAATTAGTAAATAATCGACCATTTTGATCCCGTTTCGTTCTCTCTTCGTTTTTATTTATTTTGATATCATCGGTAGAAAATCTTATCGAATGGTATGCAGTGGATGACCTTTGATGAGCTAGTATGCGAAGAAATGAAAATATAAGTACGGGCCTATAATAAGCTCGGCTCTCGTATACAATACTCGCCAACAGGCTTCGTGTTTTCTTCTGTATTTATTCATTTATATTGGGTTTTAACGACGCACTGTACTGCTAATTACCACGATCTATATATCGGTGAATGATATATGAGATGATGGGATGGTGAGATAAAAGGTTTTTCTATCAGGGTGATTTTTTGAAATTCATATAGTAGTAGTTTTGGAGAAGTCATTCGAGTTTATGAAAACCACAGCCTTCTTTATTCAAATAATTCATTTCTTATACTGCCCTTTCACTCGGGCTATTTGGACGGGTTCGCGCATATTTGCTCGCGCAGGCAAAAATGACGTCATGGTCTGGTATGTACTGCACCCTGGTATCTACAGTTCCAACTTCGAACAATTGTCATTCTTTTCAACTGTCATTCTTGTCACAATATTCTGTCAATTTCTCGCGACGTTATTGAGGTTATGTCATATCTACATTTTGGCGAGGGCCTATAGGCTTACCCAGATTTAGATGTGAACGATATTTATGTTGACCCAAGCAATGAACATCATTCAAGAACTTGTCCCGGTGATATTCCGGATTCATTATATTATTGAATAAAATCTTTCATATCATTTATTATCATAAACAAAGTTACTAGTTGGTGAACTCGCGAAGTCACGGCCTAATAGAATGCGTGCGTAATTTAAATTATCCTACGGAAATTCCCAAAGTTATTGGTATCTTCGCAGATATGAGACTTCAAACAAACCGATTTACTTGAACATCTTTGGAAAGTGACGTCATGGTCTGGAAACAACGGCACCATCGGCGATTTTGTGAACTAAAATAATTGGACATCGGTTAACATGGGAAGCATACCCCGAGTGAAAGGGCAGTATCAGAGAAGAATGATCTGAATAAAGAAGGCTGTGATGAAAACATACGAACGAAGAACGATGAAAGACGTGTGTCGTAATTGCATCTTATATCAATCTTTTGTTCGATTGATTTATATTGGGTCTAGCGACGCATAGCTATAACAACTGAGATAAGGCCTACTAGCGTCAAATCATTGATTAATGAGACAAAAATTTCTTGGATAATGGAAGGATAGTGGGAAGGAAGCGGTCGATGCCTATAATGTGGGAATCACACTGGCATTGATATTCATATCGATATTTTTCATTTATCCATGGGAATTGAAAGACATACGACTATATGGCAACTCATTGATTTATATATATATATGTATATATATATATATATATATATATATATATATATATATATATATATATATATATATACATATATATGTATATGTATATATATATATATATATATATATATATATATATATATATATATATATACATATATATATATATATATATATATATATATATATATATATATATATATATATATATATATATATATATATATATATATATTATATAAATAACTACAGACTTTCAAATCCTCTCAGAGATACAATAGATTGAATACAGAACCATACAAACAACATTCTGCACCTTTATACAAACACATTAAAATTTGTCTAATGAATAAGAGATGAATGACATATAGAAATCAGGATAGAAGTTAATGTGGAACGATTATTGTTGAGATGTGCAGCTGGCCTAGACGACGGAGAAAAACCACGAAAAAAACTGTGAAGATGGTCGGTGGCGGTGATCGAACCGAGACCCGATATATCCTCTCATTTTCTAACATTTCATCACATACAACACTTCATACAATGGTTACATAAGTATTTCAGTTCTCCGTGAGATTATCTCGTAGGGAAGCAAATATGAATCAAATAATAATACTGTAGAGTAGACCCTATTCGTCGTGTCTTCTAGGAAATGAAGTGATCAAATCACATATTGCATCCAAAGACATACATTTTACACTCTATCATTATTGTCGATCATGAAAATACATTTTGATTGATATCAGGAATTGATATCATCTTAGTCACACATTGAATATTTTGATCACTTCCTGCAGGTCACATGGAGCGACAGCGTTAGCAACTGAGCTCCATGCATCGGTTAATCCTCTACACCGTAATTTTCAAGGGGATGCATGCACGGGTTTCATACAATGGGAAAATTGTTCTTCACTATTTTTTCCATGTTCACGAATCAGCGACATTGAACGGAATGTACTTGACTTATATGAGAATTAAGATAATTTCATGCTCTATAATTGATATCACTTTTCTTTCATTCCGTCAGTTTCAAGATGAGACGATAATGAAATAGCTCGATTATCTGTGGTGATATTTCACAAACTTTTCACTTTATAGCATTTTTTTTCTCAGGTGTGTAGCATTCTACTAGCTACCCAGGGGTTGTTTCAGCTTCAAGTATTCACACACAACCAATAGTTCATTTGTAAGAGATTATGAATTGAGAATTATTTTGAATTGAGCCCTGTAAATGCAGTATCTTTTTCATTAAACTGTAGTGAACTTGTGGGCTATTCGCCTACAGTGATTGAGGAATGTGTGAGGGGTAAGTAAGGGTCTCTGAGAAAAGAGAGGTAAAAAGAGGGGTGGGAGATATTCTCTGTGATACCAGATGTCATCGTACTCTTTGTTCGCGAGAGCGGTGCTAAACAAGTGAATGTGAATCCAACCCTTTATGAGTAGGTAAGCCAGAGTAGAGCTACATATTACAGAGTTGACTACAATATGAATATTAGAATATGATTAATAATCATATAAAATTAATGACAATAACTAGATAATGCAATGATGATTTGATTTTATCTTCTTGACCAATATAGATTGAACCAATGTTAACAATGTATTCATTGAGTACGGTATACGTATTGGTTGTTGATCCATATGTGCTAGAACAACACTTTACACGTAATGAACAGCGAACTGGAAAACAAGTTATACTTGGCTAACAGCAATAATATCATAGGCTCAGTATTGTCACTATAACATTTATTTTGTCATTGAACGTCGCACATTTCTTTCACAGTCATCAGGTATGATATATATATATATCATACTTTGGACTATCGAGAACTGTAGGCCCGTTTGCCCGCCCGCATATACACAACTATTTACTGTCACTATAGACGCTTTCTCAAGACACGTCAATCATCTTGCACACTGGACCTATTGTGAAGCAAGAAAAGGGATTAAACCTTCGCTTCCTTAAATCAATCTTTAGGAACTCACCAATGGATGATTTTTCTCATAGTACAATTAGGCATGTTGTTCTGATTATATAATCACACACCACTGAATGGTATTCAAATCCCGTCCTTAATTTTCGAATAATGGTCAATGCATAGCCGAAATGAAACAACAGATGTAATATAAAACATTTATTTCATCAACATAACTTACTACCAGTCCTGCCCAAGATCTGAAACTCTCGGAATTATCACGTGATAAAGTTCTCTATCGTAATTGATAGCATATCCTACTTGAATACGTTTTTAATAGACATAATTTGTTGCAATATCAATTCCTTTCTCATTTCTCCAATGTGCAACTATTTTTGAGAAGATGGATCATTATTGATCGATTTATTTATTATTTATTATAGTCCGCGGCTCCACAGAGGTCAATCGACGAAGAAATCGAAGGTATAATTTTTTACCATAGACGTACTAGAATTGTGACGAACCTAATTGCAGTTTGCCCGTATGCCATTATCTGACGTGATACTGCGTAGTTTTGAGGCACAATGACATGACCACTGCTGACAATAACTGTTTCCAAAATTCAAATCCTCAATCAAAATAACCGAGGAGAGAAAAATTGAAAAAATCTTTCTTCAGGGAAAATCCAACTTCTTACGGAATCCACAAAGAAATCATTATAAAGTTGTTCAAATATCAAACATTTCACGCACTCTAAGAATCTTCATCTCACATTTTTCTACCGCTGTATGCGCTCAAGCAATAATGATATGTGTGTCGATGATTATGAACTAAGGAAACGCGTTATGTGTTTCCGCTTTGGTGTATGAGCTTGAACATATCAACATATCTTTGGTTGGTTATAAATATCCACCTCGATACCCAAACAATTATGTCACTGCCCTCCTGGTTAATTCATTACTCATTCTAATTGATTAGGGCCCGGTATTACCACGGCCAGTTAGTATTTATTTGACAGTTGGTGAAAACAAATAGCATGGGTAACCATGGTGATAACAAGTTTGAACTGTCAGATAAAGGCTAACTGGACTTGATAATACCGGGCCTTATACAGTACAAAAGAAGGCATTGTTTCAATCGTTTTGAATTAATCAGGAAAACATGTTGCTAGGATTTGCTTGGTATCAACTTTTGAGTGATTTGAAAACTTCACATGATATTTTTCGTTACATCAAAACGGCTGATCCGCGGAATAATGTGTATCATTGATATATTGAAATTTCTTGAAAATGTGAATTCTTTCGGAGGAAATATTTTTCACGAATTTTCTCCTGTGGGTTACTCTCATGGGATTATCTAAAAACTCTGAAATGAGTTTTCTCAGAAGTGCTGCAACCGATTGCGCCTCAAAACTGAACAGTATTGAATTATATGAGGACACTAATTGTGTATGTCAAGTTTTAACTGAATTTGCATGAAAAAAATGTAGCATGTTGGCCTACTTTTTTTCGAGCATAGTGAAATTGAGTCTTCGCTTCGCTCATCCAGAAATATACTTTTCATAATCCTTGAGACACATGTTATAGCTTGAGCGCAAACTGCGGTAGCCAAAAATGCGAGATGAACATTCTCAGTGAGCAATATCGAGTGTGTGAAATGTTTGATATTTCAACAAAATTCAGTTCCAAGTATTTCACCCTTTCCTCATTTGTTCTATTATTTCTATTATAGAAATATTCGATCATCGAAATCCCGTTTCATTATTTCCTCTTTTTTCTTCATAGTTCAATGTTCAATTAAAAATATAATAATACCATATTTTCAATTATAATGTTCCTGCCGTGGATGACCTTTGATGGGTTGAATTATTGAAAGATATGAAAATATCAGTATTGGCCTATAATATATTCTGCTCTCCGGCTATTGAGTCAAATATATCACTGCCAAATGTATCAAACACAAAATGTTTCGATGATAAAAAGTGCCGTGCCCAAGATATAAGATCATAGTCAAGTTTGTTTTACTTCAAACCTAATTTCGACATTCACATTATATTCACGCAACTCAGTTACATGTACCCTTTCTAGTTCTAGCTAGTTTTCAAATTTGAATTCTGTGAACTTTTTCATCCGCTTTGGTTGGATATCTTAGAAGCCACGTGACCGTGATAGCCAATGAGTGCGAACAGACTTCCTCTTGCTTGTAGGAATTCATAATAACTTGGTAGATCAAAGAAGTTTTGACAACATATGAACCAGAGACGTTTGTCGTGATTGCATTTGATATTATTATTATTTTATTTATATTGGGCTTAAAGACGCATTGTTATGATAACTGAGATCTATTGGCGTCGAATGAATTATCAATGAGATTACGGTTTCTTGGATATGGAAAGGATAGTAAGAAGGAAATGGACTGGTCGTTGCTCATATTATAGGAACCATACTGACATCAGCCTATTTAGACTAAATAGGGAAATCACAAAAAATCTATAAAAATGGACGGTGGCGGAGGTCGAACCGATGTCCGATATATGCCTCAATATACCCCTCAATACATCTTGAGCAAAGATGATGATGATTTTAATTTTTTGCTTAATGACCTCACCAACAGCCAGGTTATACGGGGGTACGAATGACCGGGTGATAGTGAAACCATGAAGTGATGATAGGTGGAAGGATTTTTTTTACAAAAACTCATGTCTTGTGCGGGACTCGAGCTCAAGTCCAGGTTTTTAGTTCACGTACAGTTTTTGGTGGCGATATCACAGTTTTTTGTTTCAATAATATTAGGAATCAATCTATGAATGAAACAGTTTTTTGTTTCAATAATATTATGAATCAATCTATGAATGAATCTGAGTATGAAGAAAAATATTCGAAATACCCCTCAATATAACCCACAATACATCTTGAGCAAAGATGATGATGATATAATTGTTTGCTCAACGACCCCACCATCAGCTAGGTTATACGGGAGTACGAATGAACGGATGATAATAATGATCTGTAGGATGATGAAAATAATCACCTATAGGCCTACATTCTAAATAATTAAGAGGAAGAAAATAAAATTACTAAATAATTTAAAAATAACCAAGCTTCAAGCTCGACTTTTTCAAATGAGAAAGCTTGTGGCGTGGGTCGTATAGCAAGCTAAAATTGCTACAATAATTATGGAAATATGTTCAAGGCATGCAACTGCTCATACAGCTGTTATTTTCTATTATTGCATTGAAACACACTTGAAAAGCATGAAAACGTTTTTGGAGAAATGGGGGAAAAGATTCAAAGCTCAAAAACTTCATCAATTAGGGTTTATGAGCCAATTGAACCATTGGATGAATGCATCAACATTCCAAAGATTGGAGAGAAAAAGAAATAATTGTTTTTCTCAGAAGAGTTCAACGGCAGAGCTCCAGATCTATACAGAATGAAGTTAGATGGTGACGTATGTGCACACCAAGTTTCACTGAAATCTGTGATCTCATCTGACCTGTGGAGCGTGGACAAAAAATATCGTTAGTTCAAGGAGGCTTACGGTAAAATTGTTTTTTTCTTTGATGAAACTCAATGAGAAATTCATGTTTCTCTCATTGAATTTGATAGTGACCAAACACAATAATTGTCCTCAATCAACTATTATCATCCATTCTCGCTATGCTGTGGTAGGCTTCAGTTGAAAAAGATGTGAATGGTGACTAATTTGCAACAAATAATTGATCTCTTGAAATCATATCAAACCAAAATATATGGCAAATCAAGTTATTTGATTTGTGTGCTGAGAGTATCATGTTGTCATCATATTGAGGGTTGTAATTGAAGGTACTGTCTCGGTCAGGAAAGACATATATACATATTATATATATATATATATATATATATATATATATATATATATATATATATATATATATATATATATATATATATATATATATATATATATATATATATATATATCAATGACATAAATTGAACTTCCGACTTCTGTAGTTGTTCTATTTCGATCATTTATATATATATATATATATATATATATCGATGACATAAATTGAACTTCCGACTTCTGTAGTTCTATTTCGATCAATTATATATATATATATATATATATATATATATATATATATATATATATATATATATATATTGGGTTTTAACGACGCACTCTACTGATGGCTACGATGTATTGGCGTCGGTGGATGAAGAATGAAATGATGGGATGATGAGATGAAAGGTTATTTTATTAGGTGTGTTGGATGGTGGAAAGGAGTCGGTCATGGCCCGTTGTTGAGGAACCATCCCAGTATCAATCTGAAAGACAGAGTAAAACCACGAAAAACCCCTGTCAGGATGGTCGACCATGGCGGGAATCGAATCCTGGTCTCCCGAATTGCGGTTCAGTGTGTTACCACTCGGCCATGCGTCTCGGTCATTTCGATCATACTTTGACTAGATTAAAAATTCAAAAAAGTTTTGCAATGCTATTTCGTATTCTGTAAATATGTAATCAGAACAAAATGCTCACTTCAATTAAACAGAGGAATTGATTGTGAGTCAGAATGTAAATATTTTTCAACAAAAGAAAAGGTGAACGACCCTACAGATCCACGGGCTCAATATGATTGACGTGTCCGGGGTAAGGATAGATGGACAGAGTGAGAGCTTCAACCACAGACCGACTGAGAAGGGATGTTAAGCTTTCCCCCTCCCCCTTACATCAGTTGAAACCATTCCACCCAAGGTAGGCCTACGTTGCGTTCCACCCATGTAGGATGGTCAAGTAAGAGACCCTCCCCGTGTTCAATTCATCGACTGGCAAGACTCGTCTACTGGTAAGATTCGTCGAAATCCCGACTCGATGAAATCCCGACTCAGTGAAATCCCGATTCGTCTACTTTTTGCCATTCACATAGGTGTTCAATTCGTCTACTGGTAAGATTCATCGACTGGTAAGATTCAGTGAAATCCCGACTCGGTGACTTCCCGATTCATCGACTTTTAGCCATATACGTAGGTGTTCAATTCGTCTACTGGTAAGATTCATCGACTGGTAATATTCGTCGAAATCCCGACTCGGTGAAATCCCGATTCATCGAAATCCCGATTCGTCTACTTTCAGTCATTTACGTAGCTGACCGATTCGTCGAGTGGTAATACTCGTCGAAATCCCGACTCGATGAAATCCCGATTCATTGAAATCCCGATTCATCGACTTTTAGCCAAATACGTAGGTGTTCAATTCGTCTACTGGTAAGATTCATCGACTGGTAATATTCGTCGAAATCCCGACTCAGTGAAATCCCGATTCATCGACTTTTAGCCATTTACGTAGGTGTTCAATTCGTCGACTGGTAAGATTCATCGACTGGTAAGATTCATCGAGATCCCGACTCAGTGAAATCCCGATTCGTCGAAATCCCAACTCGTCTACTTATTTTACCGCATTTTAAGCAAGTCGACGAATCGGGATTTCACTGAATTGGGACGATACCATCCAGGGGCGCCACCGTCGATATTCAACATGGCTGACTTAGTGCAGATACAAAAGTTGGTGGAATAGGGAATACACATGTGTTTTTCACCTTGCTTCACTGGTAATTCGATTCATCTATAAATGAAATGTCCATACCAGTGATACAAATCCATGATATCATGGAGATTATGTGAGTTTGCACTCGACCATTTTTAGGCCTAGAGAGAGTTAAGCCATTCTGAAATTGAAACCATTTAACGGGGTGTGGAATCTTCTGTCCTAGAAGCCCCCTAATACTGAACTACTGTAGGCCTACCAGTGGTTCTGTCGTGATTCACATTCAATTACTTTGCTAGGCCTTTGCCTACAAACATCGTACCTTGATGGGAAATAACACGAAATCAGTGTGGTTATCAACGGAAATTAGGCAAGTGTAAATGCAGTTTGCTCCTGCAAAGCTGGTCAACACAAGTGTCAACACATCGTAGCTGTCAGATGTGCAACTGAACCTAACCTCACACAAATCCAGACTTCATTTCATATCATCAACATTGACTAGAACCTAGCTGTGTTTCCAGCGGGGCAGACCCATGTTTCTATCAGCTGTAGTGCTGAGACCCATTACCAGGCCTATGCATTGTGCCTAGTCCAGGCCCCTAGGCTTAATGCTCTTTTAATTCAGGCCTTGTCTATTGGCTCATTTTTCTTTCAACTGTATTGCCTTAATATTGTGCTGAAATGCATTATTAGGCCGAGGCCCTAAGCATTGGCTTTTGCCCAAGGTCCAAGCAGGTCCCCAAGACTAGCCTAGGCCAGTCTTGGATTGACTATCCCTGACTTCACAGACTAATGTGGAGTTCTCTTCTTGTCCGTGGTTGAACCCTTCCACGTTGAAATAAAAAGACCTCGTAGATTGTTGAGACTGTGGCGTGGTTATGGGGTTTTAAACAAACATCAACAAGCCTTTGTGGCAACTCAAGTCGGGCGTGGGTTCGAGTCCCGCTTAGATGTTTTTCTGGAAGCATTCCTAAATCATCTGCTCATTCTTACCCCCAAATTACCTAGTTGATGGTGGGGTCGTTGCTCAAACAGTCTTCACCATCACATCAACTGCATTTGACAAAATGCATAATTTTCATTGCTGACCTAAATTCTAGAATATGTATACTGTTGGTTTTTCTGTGGTTATCACATCATTGACTTCAACTGCGTCAATTATGTATTTATCATTAGTTTTGAAGGTAGGCCAACATAAGCTTTGGACTGGTTGGAACTGAAGTTTGTTATTTATAACGATTGCTGTTTATTGCTTGAAAATCCGAATATATGCATAATGTATGTATTTTCAAATGTTTTCTCATTTTTTATTTTATACTATTACCATTAGGCATAATAAATATTATTACAATCAACAAAGAGTACAATTAATTTTTATCTACTCACATTCTCTGATGTCTAAGTTAGGAGTGAAGCTGCAGGATCAAGTCAGGATATTGTTTGGGTTTTCAGAAATCACCTAAGATTGATTAAGGACAAACAAACTGGTTTTGATGAAGGTAAATTTATTAAATATAAAATGAACGTGAATCATATTAATTACTTGACCGATAGGCCTAGAGTGAAACAATGAATCCAACACTAATAACAAATGAAACCATATCTTGCAAATGGCAGCGGCATGCAGCGTCATTCAACATCAACTTTCCTGCTACATCTTCACTGTCGTTCTCCTGCTCTGTTGACGTAGTTTGAAGTTCAACTAGTGCTTCTGCCGCAGCAAGTTCTCGATCAATACCATCGGTGGGTACTTCGCCAACTGAGTCCTCAAGGCTGCATGCACCAGAACAATCACTGGAAAATGAACAACATTCTAATTTACTTTAAAGCCTGACTGAAGAGAGAATGTAATCCATACTAAATATGAATCACAATGAATCCATGATACATAAATGATTATTTTGCATTGATAATTTGATATTGAGAAACTCTTGACGAACCTTGTTGACCTAATAACCCAGTGTTGGAGAAGATGACTTTCGAAAGGAACTTTTAAAAAGTTTTAGTTCATGTCAAATAAATCCTTTTAATAAGCTCAAAGCCTGTTTTTGTGGCTTTGCTGTAAAAGTTCAAGTTGAAAAAAAAAAAAAAGTTCCGTTCAAAAATTCACCTTGAAATTTTATAGAAAAAAGGGGTTTGGAAATAATATATATGTACACATACATTTTCTACAATGAATGCCTCAAGTTCAATGTGGATCAATAACAATAACTACAAGTCACAAAACACGCCAATCTTGACCTCACGTGGCTGCCCGCTCGCCTAGTGACAAGTGATTTCATGATGAAATCCTGAACAGGGAGTAGCTATTATACATTCAGGATAGACCGTAAAATAGTCGATCTTGCTTGGAATTTGGACGGGGAAGTACGGATAGTGTGATCGTGTCGAATAGGATTATGAGTGATCTGAAAGGATGAACTTTCGAATGAATGTTTTATTTAGTTAGAGATGACTGGAAAATCGAATGTGGATATAGTTCAAGATCGTTGATTGTATATGTGACGCGTTCATTGAAAAGTTCAGAAAATACAGGTGCGTTCATTTTAAAAGTTCATTACCCAACATTGTGATACCGGTAACCATATGGTGGTAAACTGTGACAAATTAAAACATTGTGAAATGGATGAATAAGAAAACCACATCAGGGCCTATCCTCACCGTTGAATGTCGCTCAATCGCAATGCTTTATCTATCCTTTCTGCAACTCTTGCAGCCCTTCTTGAAGTCGAAGCTTCGTGACTTTCATTGTTGACTGAAGTGTGTGAAGTAGTAGGTATTCTACACGACGGATAAGCATTATTTTTCAATTTTTTCCGCTTAGTTAATGGGCCTGTAAAAGATGATGATTATGGTGGGCTTCTATTATAATAGCAAAACACAATATTAAAAATTACCTACAAAAAAGGTAGCTTATATCCCACTGAACTGCTATATAATGATATAGGTGTCTTCCCTATTTCAAAGCTTTACACTCAATTCACCATAACTCTTTTCCATAAACAGAAGCGTACATCCTCTGCCAATAATCGGACTGGAACTGTAACCAGATCATTAACTAATGAAAACATTGAAATTATAAGAGTCAATAAAAGCATAACCCAGCAACATGCCATATTTGTTGGACCAAAATTATACAACCTGCTACCAGAAAACATTAAAAATTACAACATCGGGTCGAAAAACAAATTACAAATTTTTAAACATGAGCTCAAAAAATGGATTAGTTTATGCCCAATCGACATCATCAAAAATACCATATACATAAAGATGTAACTCTATAATCAGGTAAAACAAATAACATTAATTTAACTTTCAATTATACAGCACTCAAAGAAAATTGCAAAATTTTACTGATAGCCTGGAATGGTTTCCATTTGTTGTAACTTGTAACATCATTGTCTTTAGTAATTTAATAATGAATTATTAGAAAATTAGTCTTTAATGCACTCAGTTTTAGTGCTCTATTATTAATGGTAATTTAGTAATTTTAGGAAGGAAGCTATCCTTAATATTGTTACTTTCTTATAGGTCTGGTTTAGCATATGGATATACATATATTACTATTAGCATATAGATAGTTATATATAGTCATGATTGTGCCAATTAGTGTTTACAGAGTTACCTAATATAGAGTATCACCAGTATATTGACTGTAATTAGTGATCCTAATAATAATGTGTTATAATAATTAGAGTATTAGTCAATTCGTTTTTAAGCACTCTAAAAATGATAGTAACCTATAATTTAGTTTGAAGCTTATCTTCATTTTGTAAGTAATGTAATGTAATGTCATATAATGCAATCTTTATACCTATTATAGCATATATCTCCCCAACACAGGGTTTTATTCAAAGGGGAGAGAAATATACAAATGTGATGTAAACATTCCAATGTACAATAAATAAATAAAATAAAAGAAATAAAATAAAATAACAAAATGGTTTATCCATTAAATCAGCATTATTCCATATTAATTCAAAATGCTGATTGTTGAACTCATGTACCCAAGTTAGGAATGTGATTGGCTTTCCAGTATTTTCTTAGTTTTCCACTGTCACGTTTCAAGCTAACAGCAAGCTAACAATATCATGCCATTTGTGTCCACTTATAAATAAAGTAGCCCATGTTTTATTATTACTATTATTATTATTAAGCTGACAAGGTAGGCCTAGACGATATCTCACATGACGTCATCAAGTATGACGTTACAGATCATTTGCACGGGATCCATGTTATAGATATATGGATGATGGTTAGGGTTAGTAGGGCAGGTCTTTGAACCCTGAAATTACAATCAGGTGTTCACTCAACACAAAACCTTTTCCTAGGCCTATCGAACCCTGACCATCACCAAAACACGTAGCCTATAAAACCACCACCTTACATAACAAAACCTTACACTCAAAATGAGCGGCTATGGATAAGGCACATTTACCTAGAAAGATGGGCATAGGCCTACATTGTGCACTAATGATCTATACCTACCTATGTCTAAACTTGAATACGGTTGGCCCTAGACTAGGCCTAAGACCTAATGACAATACTTGGAAAGATATTTAAATTTTGGGCAGGCTATGAGTAAGAACAGTTGACTATGCCTATGAATTATGCAGTAGGGTAGGCCTAGGACAAGTTCAACACAAAACCTGGTAAGTGAATAGAAATGGTGATCTAGAATTAAAAGTATAATGATCAGTAACTGGTAAAGCACCATCCGACTTACCCACGAGAAAGTAATCATCGTCTTCAAAATGCTCACTGCACAGCTTCGTGTGGTTTGAAACATTATTCCCGATTCGCAGTTGTTGAACCTGACGCTTCCAAAGTGTCACTTCTCTTAGTTCTCTGGGAAATCCATGGAATGACAGCTCATCTCGTGACTTGTTACTACACTGTGAATATGTGTTGTTTACTTTGAGCGGTATTACATCAGGTTGGGTTGCATAATTGTGTTATAATAAATTCATTTTCACCTAGTCATGTATTTCGTCGATACCAGTAGCATATAAGTCGGCCATTATAGCTAATTCTGTCTGCAATATAGTAGTTCCTCGTTAGGCCACCAGATGTCAGCCACTTTGCTTTTAATCGCGAATAGCTGCTACAGAGACACAGAATTTATTCATTTATTAATTGCACATAAATGCGTGGTGACAAGTTTCCTGGAACTATACCTATCCCAACGCTTCTCTAACCCTCTGTCCGAATAACTTCAACCCTATTTCATCCCCCTCAAAAACACGTTTACTAAGCCTATTCCAGTCCCTACTCGTCCTATTAATAGTCCTATTATCATTATTATTACTAGTCAAACGCGAAATATGCGTTGTAAGATGAGCGAGATATCTGAATAAGGTATAAAAGTCCTTGAAGGAGTTCTACCCTTGCTACTTTATCGACTCTGGTATTCTACACACCTTGATATCTGAATAAGCTATTAAAGTCGTTAAAGTAGTTCTACTCTTGCCACTTCATTGACTCTGGTATTCTACACACCTTGACGCATATAAAAAATACTTCATTGTTGGTCAACTCTTGAATCTAGAAAGCAGTGAATCTTGACAACTTAATTCTGTCACAATTTTTATGATATTATATTTTATGAATATTATCAGTCATTTTATTTTTTTCTTTAAAACGACTGATCAGAATTGCTTAAAAAATCGTAATAATGTGTAGAATCCATGTATACACATTTAGAGAAAATTTCATCCCATTTGGAGAGATTTTATTTTTCAACATTTTCCGCCCAGCCAAATCTTATGGGGTTTTTAGAAACTTTGAGATGATGATTCTCAAAATCGGTCCAACCGATTCATCCCAAAAACTATACAGTTCTAAGTTGAATGAGTTTGCGTGTACAAAAAAAGTTTCATGTTGATCAGTCAACCCTTGCGACCTGTGGAGTGCTTACAAACAAAAAAAAAAAAAAAAAAAAAACACACAGACAAAGCCCTATAAGAATGGGATGGAGACTTCGCTACGCTCATCAATTATTATTATTTCTTTTTTTTTTATAACATCGAAACTTGATACAGAATCATTGTTCCGCAATCAAGGCTATGGATGAAAAGTAGGATCGTTTGGACGGGGCACCACAAGGGCGATCTTACCACCCCATTTTGATTAGATGAAAGCCTTTCAGTTTCCGCACGTCCGGAACACATTATGACTGTTTCTGTGATATGTATCCGGACACAAAACACACGAATGTTGATATCTTCCACTTTGGAGTAAGTCTCTTGGGAAACGATCACTTTTTTCCATTAACAGCAGATGTGAAGTTCATCATTGGATGAGCGTAGCGAAGACTCAATTTCACTGTACTTGAAAAATCGAATGTGTTTTTTTTTTCTTTCGCGCTCTACAGGTCAAACAGAAATTCAAATCATGATGAAACTTGGCACACACATGAACCCCTATCTGACTTGAAGCTGTATAGTTTTGAGGCGCGATCGGTTGAACCACTTCTGAGAAAACTCATTCCAAAGTTTTCAAAAATCCCATTAGAATAACCAAGAGGAAAACATTCGTGAAAAATATTTCATCTGAGAAGATTCAAATTCTCAGAGAATTTCAATCCGATGATGATACAAATTATTCTGAACTTTCACTCAAATCGGATCAGCCGTTCCGATGTAAAAAAATATATAATGTAATTTTTGTTAATTATTCAAAGCTATGAAAATACCTATTAAATCAAAGCAACAAGTATCACCACTTGATTTTAAACGATTAAAACAAAGCCTTCTTTATTATCATATGAATGAATAATGGAAAATAAGATGGCAGTGATGTAATGGTTTGGATCTCAAGGTGTATAGCTATATATATATATAATAACCAATCCAAAGATAAGTTGATATGTTCCAGCTCATCCATCAACGCAGCAACACATAACGCGTTTGCCTAGTTTAATTTTCTATTCTCACCTTGGTGTTATTTATATTCGCGTTTGTTTTTTTTTGTTTCACCAACTCACCTTTATCACCATTCCATTGATTTTTTTCTCTCAAATACATTTTTTTTATATTACTCTTGATACTCAATTTTTGTATTACTGAAAAAAAATTAAAATGACATCTCATTATATTTTTGTCATATTTAATTCTCTTATTTTTAAAAAATAATGCATTGTTTTAATAAATTTTGTCATACTGTGTCCGTGTGGCAACCGTTTTGGCGGCAGTGTTTTTTGTAATAAACTTATCTCTCTTTCATTTTTAGCAAAGATTTACTATAGTTCATACAATTGAAGTTAACATGAAATACAGTAACAGTTATAAAATAGTTATAAATACTAGATTAACATTGGCACAAATCACATACACCTCTCAACATTCTAAAGAATATCCCAGTATCTTACTATCTCTCTCTTATTAGGAAATAGTTTACCTTCTTTGATTAATCTCCAACAACCTCTCCTGAATACCTCTGGCTTATTTGCATATCTCATTTGTTTAGATATTCTATTGTAAAATTATTCTCATACCTTTGGTAGAGATTCAATTCTCTTCTAATGCGATTAAATTATAAATATGGTTCCAAATATAGGAAGGGACTCTTTCGAATGTGATAAAGACATGCTAGATGTGAAATCCCATTTTCTTTACAGTTTAAATAACTCACAAAAGTCTTGAGAAAATTTTGTTGAATCTTTGACCATTGATATAGATCTAACTGGCCTGGTAATGCCACGCCCATTTCGAGTCGTCAATTGATATTCAAAGTTCAAATTCAAAGTGTCACTGCACCTTCTTTAAATATATCGACCAGTTCGTCACCACCACAGCCTTCTTCATACAGATCATTCTTCTCTGAATGATTTGAATAAAGAAGACTGTACGGTCACCACTTTCTGGATCGTCTCACCAATCACCATAGCCTTCTAAATCGATGATTTCACTCCATTGTCGATCCCGATTCCAGTGCCTTCTTTCTCGTGTTGTGAAATAAAAGTTCTATGAATTTGACAATATAGTTAAAAGTTTTATCATTAGTTTTGAATAAATTTATAGTATTTTTCACAATGCTGTGCAACACTAGCAGGAATGAAAACAAGAAGACACCTATCCAAAACATCATTCGAAATGAGTATGTACATTTTAGTAATAGCCTATATCAGATTATCTTCTATAGGCATATACTTGTATGAAAGAAGTGTGGCGGTATGGTCTATATACTAACGTAAAAGTATGTGAATATACGTAAAAATACGTACGTACACGTACCTACTTAAGAATAAGCAAACGTAAAAAGACCCGTGATTACAAGATTTTGCAAGAGCCTTGAAGATCGCAGTTTTTTTCAGAATAACTCTTTTGAAATATCCAATTGTTTGTCTTGTGATCAAAATTGCAGAAGTTCAATGGCTGGTGTTTGGGTGAAATCAACAGGTTTGCATTGGCCCATGAGTTTCTTATTCACATTTATAAACTCTTTCATTTTTCCACTGCTTTGAAACCGAACTTCATGAATTGTATTAGTTAATCAGAACCTGGATTTGAAATGCATATAAGTTAGGGAACTTGCCACCGCGCATTTACGTGCAATTGCAAGAGTTTAAATGATAATAAAAAAGTTACCCATTGTTCATAACAGTATAGGCCTACTTATGTGTAAAAATTCCTAGTTTATAGAACAGAGCTTCCAGCATTTTCAAGTGTGGGCCTACTAAAAAACTTATGTGATAATTTCATGGAAGTTTGTTAACTTCAACATTTATTGCTGTGGAAAGATGTATAAGTCATATGTCAAAATACCCTGGCTAGACAGTGCCATTTTGTTTGTTCTGTTTGGGCCTACCCCGAACATTTTAGGAGACCCTGTTTTTTTTTGTCAATGAATATGTTTCTGAGTAGGGCCTATACAATTCAGGAATATTCCGATTGTGGTTATTCAAACACGAATTTTCTTATTTCTTATTCATTTATATTGGATTTAACGACGCACTCTACTGATGACTACGATCTATTGGCGTCGCTGAATTATTATGAGATCAGATGATGACATGGTGATATGATGGGTTATTTTATCTTGTGTTTTTGGTTAGTGGGAAAGAGTCGGTCGTGGCCTGTTGTTAAGAGACCATTCCAGTATTGACCTGAACGACAGAGGGAAACCAGGGAAAAAACCCTGTCAGGATGGTCGACCATGGCAAGAATCGAACGCCGGTCTCTTATTTATTTATATTGGGTTTTACACGCACTCTACTGATGACTACGATCTATTGGCGTCAGTGAATGATATATGAGATGATGGGATGATGAGATGAAAGGTCATTTCATCAGGTGTTTTTGAATGGTGGGAAGGAGTCGGTCGTGGCCTGTTGTTACGGGATCATCCCAGTATTGACCTGAACGACAGAGGGAAACCACGAAAGACCCCTGTCAGGATGGTTGACCATGGCGGGAATCGAACCCTGGTCTCTTGAATGACGGTTCAGTGTATTACTATATACTCTAAATTAATGTGTTCAACAGGTTCCGTGGAATTCTACCAATGACAACCGCCAAGTTTCCCACTTGTACCAGGACGTTTCCTTGCGTCGTTCGTGTACGATCGTGTCCTGATATTGGCAACGATATCGTGGCAGCCAACTGCACTAGCGTTATTGGCCCAGTCAAAGCTTGTGGTCTTTTCAAACACGTGAGATACATTTATTTTATTTCAACCCACTGGGGAAGAAAAAAGTACCGGTATTGAAGAATTAAAAGGGGTAGTTTTAGCCGTATGCAATGTTAAATTGTTCATTTTACGGTAGAAACCATCAGAGCTAGAATTTTTTCTTCACAGTGATCAATAAATCTGTTATGATGATTTGTGGAGCTCGACATGGATCTAAGATAAAATTTTATTCACTTTCAATTTTTTTATTGACATATTTTTTTAACATTTTTCAATTGATTCTATTCAATTAATCAATCAGAAGATATTCCATGGATAGATTTCATCTGCTACATGATTTGAGGTAGAAGTATGTGCAATACACACACAAAATTTGAAGTGGACAGTTTTTAAAGTTATTATCTAAAGTTTGGAACATCAAGTTCTGAGATATTCGGCTTCAAACAGAAGAGTTATGTTGGTTTTACAACTTGCATGGTTTACAGCAGTGATTTCACAGACTCAGAAATGAATGAAGTAGAAACAGAAGTTTAGACAGTACTGCCAATTTATACATAGTATATTCCTCTACATGAAGAAAAAAAGGATCTCATAATGGAATGAAAATTTGTGTATTTTTTGAAGAATTGAAATAGA
Organism: Brachyptera risi; assembly: GCA_964007535.1. Lineage (NCBI taxonomy): Eukaryota > Metazoa > Arthropoda > Insecta > Plecoptera > Taeniopterygidae > Brachyptera > Brachyptera risi. The sequence continues at coordinate 7,457 of CAXFZR010000114.1, read as the reverse complement.
AACACCCCCAAAATTGGTGTTATGACAGCATAACTGAAAAATATTCATTCTCAGTTATTCATTGAGAAAATCAGAAAATGATTATAATATATTGAGTAACAGGGATGAATGAAGAATAATTCTCAAAACTGGAAATTTTACCCTCTCAAAAAAGACATTGGGAAGAAAGAGATAAATTTTAACTCAAAAAAATATTGGACCCAGAATAGAAGTCAAGAGAGAAGTAAGAAATTAGAAATAAATCAATTAATAAATAAATGGGCCTCAATAGATAGAAATATGAAAAATCAAATATACACTGAACTTTGAGCTGTCAACTTCTTGATTGGTTAAACAAATTTCACAATCCATCAAGCTGTAGAATTTCACCTTTAGGCTCAAGATTCCAATATTTCTCGAAAACTTGGTCAAATTTCGCCTCCCTAGTTAACACATGTCATTTTACCTGCTAATCAGTCGTTAAGAGGCCGCAGGCGCTCTACACGGGCCCGTTGCTAGTTTAACATGCATCGTGTGCTAGGCGCCACCCGGCCGTAGACTAGCCCGCCGAACTCAGATTCACATAAACGCCGTTAATTCCCTAGCACAATTTTCCTAATTTCCACATTCTATGTTTTTTTTTCGGTATTAGAAAATATGTATATCTAGGTTTTCGTAAATTAGAAATTTTTCCATTTTCCATTCGAAGAATTTGAAAAATCACAAATTTTTGGTTTAAAATTCTGTATTCACGGTAACCTTCGTTTTTCAATTACTAACAGAATGCAAAAACACTCATATTGATATCACAAAAATTACGGTCGTGAGAGTTTGCGGCGTGAAATACGAGCGCCTGCGCGTGGCCTCTTGAGGCTATTCATCCATCTCAGAATGAGAATTTCTACTTCTGACAGATAACTACATTCTGAGTCAACCAATGCATGACCATTGAAGGGAAGTGATATTAAAATCGAAATAAGAAAATCGAAATATTTCTTCATGTTTTTTCCCGCAAGTCAGCAAAATAACAAAAAACGCTCGCTAAATACGCGTCAATGCCACAAAAATGATTGTAGAAATTCGAAACTTGTTCACACTATTGAGCATGTTATCAGATGATAATAATTTCCATGAATCTTGCCGTTCTATGGATACAGATTTAATTAGAATCGCATAAAATTTTGTAAAAACTTTCAGGCAACTAAATCGTTGATGATAATCGAACGGTGAGACTTATGAAAATTATAAGTATCTGATGACATGCCCAATAGTGTGAAAAATAACTTTGGCAAGTTTCAAAATTCTACAATCATTTTTGTAACATTGACGTATTTTGAGAGCGTTTTCTGTTATTTTGCCGGCACGCGGGAAAAAACAGGAAAAATATAATTCTTTTTTTATCATTTCAATATCAATTCCCTTCAAAGGTTATGCATTAGTTAACTCAGAATCTAGTTATTTGTCAGAAGTAGAAATTCTCATTTTTAGATGGATGAATAGCCTTAATCTAATGGACTCTTCACCAAACTGTTAGCTCGGTCAGCTGAGGCACCGCTTCAGAAACTGAAGTCACCGTTGGGGGTGGGTTCGAGTCCCGCATATGGCTTGGGTTTTTATAAATATCCTTCCACTTATCATCACATCATAGTTTCATTATCATCTGCTCTCACGTACCCCATATAACCTGGCTGTCGGTGGGGTCATTAAGAATCCATAGAAGTCGATTCAGCAAAATATCAGTTTTCTGATGCTTACTTTTGAACGGTATGAGATATCGGAATTTTAATAAGCAAGAAACACAGATTATTATAACAGCTTCAAGATGATATAAGTTATAACTATCCAAGTCATGTCGCATAACTGTCGAACGTATACAGCTAAAAGAAAACATTTTTTAGCTGGCGACGCTTAACAGTTATGCGAGTAATGCGACATAACTTGAATAGTTTCAACTTATTTCATATATTGAAGCTATTAAAATCAGCTGTGTTCTGGCATATTAGAATTTCGATATCTCATACCGTTCAAAAGTCATCACCAAAAAACTGATATTTCGTTAAATCGACTCCCAACAATAGGCCTCATCATCATCATCACCAAACTATTGAAAAACCGGGCCTCAGTGGCAACCCTTATTTCTGTATCCAGACGGCTTGTGGTGAGAACGTCAACAGGAAGAAGCCTCTTCCCTACGCCAATCCCTGGCTGAACTTCCTACGATGTCTGCGCAAGAAGTACCCCCACAGGAACGCCACCAAGCTAGCGCAGCTGGGCAGCAAGCTGTGGCGCTGCATGGACTTGAACGCTAGGTGCATGTACATCCAGCTGGCGGAGCAGAGACAGGCCTACAATAGAGAACATTGTGGTACGGTCCGATTACAACCTTGGACCCTTATTCTCGAGATCATGAGATTATGAGATGAGATTAGTGAAATGAGATGAGATTATTATCTCATTCCACTTCTTTATCTCAGTTCTCACCGTTTTGCTATTCCCGAGATGAAAAATCGTGAAATATGAAATGAAATTGTTTCTATTATATGAGAGATACCCTTTAGGAGGCCAACATATTATAGCCAATAGCGGCCCGTGGAAATGTAAACAAATATAATGCACTGGCTTTCCTAGTTAATTATCCTAGTGGCAGTGATACAAAGCCATCTCGAGTGCTATATGCACAGTATTTTACAACTCACTTTGACATTTCACCAACCAAATGGGTGGTGAGATTTTCAAGTGAAATGTGGATTGCCATGAAATGTGAAATTAGTGTTTCGAGAATACCAATCAGCCATTTTCAGTGAGATTAGCAGAATTTCACCCAAATAATCTCATCTCATAATCTCATAATCTCGAGAATAAGGGTCCAGGTCCAGTTAAGCTATAGCATAGTTTCCAGTTCCGATTGGTTCTAGTCATCCGACACGATTTTCCCAACTGTCCAATCACAAGCTAGTATTCACCTAAACAACATGGCGGCTCACGACACAGTTTTGGTACCGATTTGGTGTCGTGATTATTGACTCAACTCCAACTTTCATCGGCCAAAACTACGATTTTACCGGAAGTTATACTGCGATTGCGATTCATATGCTTCCGGTTGTTGGGATTCATATCGAACGATCGAAAACAAATATGAATCGAATCACGAGAATATCGATCATCGAACATCATACGTCAACATTCCGTAGTCAGCTGTCAGCACGTGTTTTCTAAGTACTAGTCAAACGCGAAATATGCGTTGTAAGATGAGCAAGATATCTGAATAAGGGATAATAACAGTCCTACATTTGCTACTTTATCGACTATGGTATTCTACACACCTTGATATCTGAATAAGCTATTAAAGTCATTAAAGTAGTTCTACTCTTGCCACTTCATTGACTCTGGTATTCTACACACCTTGACGCATATAAAAAATACTTCATTGTTGGTCAACTCTTGAATCTAGAAAGCAGTGAATCTCGACAACTTAATTCTGTCACAATTTTTATGATATATTTTATGAATATTATCAGTCATTTAATTTTTTTTCTTCAAAACGACTGATCAGAATTGCTTAAAAAATCGATAATGTGTAAAATCCATGTATACACATTTAGAGAGAATTTCATTCCATTTGGAGAGATTTTATTTTTCAACATTTTCCGCCCAGCCAAATCTTATGGGGTTTTTAGAAACTTTGAGATGATTTTTCTCAAAATCGGTCCGACCGATTTATCCCCAAAACTATACAGTTCTAAGTTGGATGAGTTTGCGTGAACAAAAAAAAGTTTCATGTTCATCAGTCAACCCTTGCGACCTGTGGAGTGCTTACAAAAAAAAAAAAAAAAAACACACGGACAAAGCCCTATAAGAGTGGGATGGAGACTTCGCTACGCTCATCAATTAATTATTTCATCTCAATTCTCAAACTACCGCAATGTCATCCAAGTAGAGTTCTCAACATTCAAATCAAAGCAACAATCTCTTCGGGTTTCATTTTTAATGTCACCATTGCGCGACTCGAAAAAGTCCGCCAATTTGTAATCTGACAGCTCAATTCCTCACATTCTAAGAAGCATGTTAGTTGAAGGTGATGAGTGGCTGTGACTATGACGTCACGAAAACGGTACGGCACAGTCAAGTGGAAACAGGCATGACAAAAATCGTACCAATATCGTGTCGGACGACAAGAAAAAATCGGAACTGGAAACCCAGTTTGGGCCTTATTCTGAGAGTTGGTGAAAACGAATAGAATAGAATAGAATAATTTAGTATTTTTTCTGATCAAATACATGATATAAGACAGTCAGTACAACAGTTATTATACAGAACAAGGAAATTAAATAGCAGACACAATCACATTTTGCAATAAAATAATAATAGACAATAATAATAATTACAACATATTTTTTCGACAATTACAGTTTAAAACTCCACTGCATTGTGATTGAAATAGGCCTATCCGTCCACTGAATGAGAACAATGGTGAACAAGAAATTATTCAATCTTGTGCTTGGATTTGTAATCATCACTCTGTTTGATCAAAGCGGGAAATTTATTCAAAAGTTTTACTACACACTGGGAGAGGTCCATCAGTGTAAAGCAAGATGCATTGAGGGTTGCGTTGGTTTGCCGGTTGGAGATGCATTGAGGGTTGCGTTGGTTTGCTGGTTGGAGATGCATTGAGGGTTGCGTTGGTTTGGCGGCTGGAGATGGTGTCTTCACTAATTCGAAAACACATTCCATTTCCTGAGTACTTTTCAGAGAAATATTGATCGCTACGCTTTATCTAGTGTTCTTTTGTAGAAACGGCTGATGGGCTGGCAAACTTGATGACAAAATGTTATTAACTGAGCTGACGATAACGTAGAGTTATTACCTTTTATCACCACTCATCTACGCACGGTCAATATAGTTCTTCAAATGTGGCCCGTGAATTAGTACATCTTTTCGACATGAGAGGGATAGGAAGTGAAGACACCATCTCCAACCGGCAAAATAACGCAACCCTCAATACATCTCGGTGTGAAGTTTCATATGAGCATTAATATTACCATTACATTTCATAATAGTATGGGTAACCATTGTGATTGATATCCCACTCCGACATGTAGTTAAACCACAGTATAAACAGCATTATTCAGTAGCGTCACTTGGGTAGCAGCGCTTGCAGTAAGAATGTGAATGCATCGGGGCCGTCGTTAGGGGGTCTCAGGGGGGCGCGCGCCCCCCCAATAACTTATCGTCCTTTAAAAATATAGAGTGTTGACCTACGAATAAAAAAACAATGAAATATGATGACCTATCAATATGAATTGTATCAGTATATACTCAACTACTTTTCACTTACCTTTTTTCTTTTCGATAATGATTAAATCATTGGATTCTGAAACTGCTCGTGAATCGCAAAAATCACTTGAAAAATAACTATATTTCCAAAAAATCACTACTGGGAATTTTGCTGGGAGAAATCGCAAAAATAGCTTCGAAAATGTCCATAATGGTTATACTATTGGAAATAACTTTGGTAATGGCCATAGTGATGCAATCATTGGACTCCAAAACCGCTTGTGAATATCAAAAATCACCTAAAAAATTATATGGGTTATTTCAAAAATCCCTGGGCTTTGCTGGGAGAAATCGCACAAGTATTACCTCGAAAATGTCCATGATGATGCAATTATAAGACTCCAAAACCACTCGTAAATCGCGAAAATCTCTTAAAAATGTCCATATTTTCAAAATGACCCCCTTTTCGCGCGTGGCATGTGTCCAGCTGGGCGGCCATTTTATTCATGTAACTTGTGCGCCCCCCAATACACAAATCCAAACGACGTCCCTGGAATGCATGTCAAGTCGCTTCTGGTGTTCGTGCATCGTACCACATGTAGTTGCGCGCGCATCTGAATTACTTCTGGTAGCTGATGGTGGATTGTGAAGGCTCTACGTGATTGGAGATACAACGTGATACGAAGCATAGATGCCGCTGCCACAAAAGCGCTGTCGTAGGCTTGGCAATCTTGAAGTAGCAATGTCATTATTGTCGTGCCTCCTAGTTGCAGTCACCCTGTAAAATAACGTTTTCATTGTAGGCCCACGAGATTTTTGGTGTACAACATTTTCCCTGTATGATATTTTCGGTGTACGGTATTTTTTCTCTATGCCTACGATATTTTCGGTTTATCAGAGGCTGACCATATTTATGTTACTGATGGGAGATGGAAGTATAGACAGCTTGGTTCTTGAATCAAAATTACATGCTATGTATGGAATGTAATAGGCCTACAATTTATTTTGTGTCAGCGATAGTAACTGAACGAATAACTTAATAATGAGAGTAAATACACCTTCACAGATCACATTTTGTATATTTATTTTCAGAACGTTATTTTTTTGCTCAGTCATGCAATTATTGTAAAAACGAATTGTCTCACACTTTTCTCTCAAACACGCCTTACACGATCAACATTCACCCGTCAACATGTTGACTCAAGATATTTACAGCTAGTAGATAACCCGTATTTCTGATCTTGCCTATACACGACGGAAATATGTTGATGGCTGCCTTCAACACATTGCCGAGAATTGAACATGCTCTATTACCTCATCCTTCAACATATTGACAGGTAATGTTGATCGTGTATAACGTGTTTTAGTCTACTTCTGATCAAAATTATGAATCATTAGGCCTACATGACAGGCGCATGTGCAAGTGGTGGTAAAAGTTGCCTGAAACTATGAAGTGTTTTAGTCTGAGAAAACGAGTGGAGATGTTAGATTAGGCCTATTATGTATGTATGTATGTAAATTTTATTGTTTTAAGTATTACTCTTTTACTTGTTTACAATATATTCATTTTAAAGTAGGCCTATCCAATTGCTACTCACTCTTTTCCATTTCATTTCTTCTCAGCTCCTTCCATTAGTTTCTTAAAATCATTTACCGATTTAGGCCACTCCTGATTCAGTTTATCTCCCAGTTTGTTCCATTCTGGGATGGTGGCCCCAAGAAAAGAGAATTTACCCACGTCCGTACTGTAATTTTGTAATGCCAATTTGAATTTATGTCCAACTCTTCCTAAAAATGAAGACGACTTGACCTATGAAGACTATTACAGCCTTTACAGGTCCGTGGATTCAATACAATTCCTGTATCCACGAAAGAAGAAAGTTGTATACTTTTTTCTTCATCTTATTGTTATCACTTTTGTACATACAAAATAAATACACTGAACAGTCAAATAAAATCTACGAAGTCTCTAAGGGAGACTTGACTGTGGGAGACAAAAAAATAATATTTCAATCTGTATATTATTCAGTTTTAGATTTCATATATTGGTTTACGTATGGCGATTGTGAAAATATAAACCTAATTGATGAATTGAGTGGCAAGTAAATATGAATGAAACAAAGACTGACTGAATAATTGTTATTACTCCGGTAATCACATAATGCGCAGCTTCACGCATTTTTTGTATGCTGCTTACAGGTCAG